>VSMD01141409.1:0-12142 GCA_008750895.1 Mirza zaza | reverse complement strand
TGAGACAGAGTTTCACTTTATTGCCCAGGCTAGAGTGAGTGCCGTGGCGTCAGCTTAGCTCACAGCAACCTCAAACTCCTGGGCTCAAGCAATCCTGCTGCCTCAGCCTCCCAAGTAGCTGGGACTACAGGCATGCGCCACCATGCCCGGCTAATTTTTTCTATATATATTAGTTGGCCAATTAATTTCTTTCTATTTATAGTAGAGATGGGGTCTCGCTCTTGCTCAGGCTGGTCTCGAACTCCTGAGCTCAAATGATCCGCCCACCTCGGCCTCCCAGAGAGCTAGGATTACAGGCTTGAGCCACCGTGCCCGGCCCCTTCATTAGATCTTTTAGCATATTAATCACAGTTATTCTAAAGTCCCTGTCTAATAGTTTCAACTTCTGGTCTCACCTCTGAAATTGCTTTATCTTTTTACAGAAGTATTGGGTTTTTTTTTTTTTCTTTTCATTTTTGTCTGGTAATAATTAACTGAATGCCAACCATCATGTGTAGAACAGTAGAGATGACTACAGTAAATAGTATTTCAACCTGAAAATGGGCAAGCCTCTGCTGTTAGGCAATTGAGTCAGTTAAGCTGGGTTTGTGTTTTCCTGTGACTCTCATTACTTTTATCGTACCATAGGCTTCAAGTTCCTGTAGCAGTAGGCTGCTGTTACCTTGTGCTTAGAGTGGGGCCTGGGGTTCTGGAGGGTTTTTTTAGTATTTTTGTCCCAAAGCCTTCAGTCACCTCTACCTGCCTGCACCACAGACAAGTTCTCTCTCTCACTTGCTCCTCTGCCACTGATAGACTGTTTTTGCTTTTTATTTGCGCTAGCCTCTTTTGGTAGAGGTGGATGTTGTGGGGTCCAGCCTTAGCCATAGGCAGGGTCTGTGTCCCCATACCTTAGTTATTTTGCCCTTCCTTCTTTTCTCAGACAAACTCTGCTTAGTATCTGTGGTTAGTCTTGGGAAAGAGTTTCCTGTCCCTCCTTCAACTATCTAAGACCTCTGCTTGGTATCAGTGTGGAAATCTGGACCTAAGACAGTTTCCTGCCTCTTGACAGGAGTACAGAGTATTTTGCTTTTCCTCCTTCCCCAGAAGCAGTGGATCTTTGTGCCCTCTGAATGAGAGAGTTTGCTGCCTGTCTTCATCTGTTTTCTACTGCTGTAACAGAATAACAGATTGGATATGAAGAAAAGAGATTTATTTGGCTTAGGGTTCTGGAGGCTGGGGATTCTACTGTCAAGGGGCCACATTTGGGGAGGGCATTCTTCCTGTATTATAACATGGAGGAAGGCATCACATGGTGAAGAAGTACCTGTGAGACAGAGAAAAGGGAGAGCCTAACTCCTGAGATAACTAATGTGTTCTCTCCATAACTGCATTAACCCTTTCATGTGGGCTTTACCCTCATGACCTAATTACCTCTTAAAGGTCCCTCTTAATACCCTCCCAATGGCAAATAAATTTCAACATAAGTTTTGGAGGGGACATTCAAGCCATAGCACTGCCTATCCCCCAATAGCCTAAAATTTTTGCTTAGAAGAGAAGGGTATAGGAGAGTGGTTGGGCATTGTGTCTGTCCCCTAGCAATTGCTAATCACCTCCTGTAGACCTGGGCCACTAAGGGAGGCTATCTCTAGTCTCCTGCCCTGCCCCTAGTCTTTCTTCTGAATGCAGTAGAGGCCCAGGGAAAAAATTTGCAAGTTAGTGGGAAGTCTCCTGGTGTCTGGAGTGGAAGTGCTCTTTTTTTCTTTCTTTATTTTTTTTTTGAGACAGAGTCTTGTTCTGTTACCCTGGCTAAAGTGCAATGGCATCATCATAGCTCACTACAGCCTCAAACCCCTGGGCTCAAGCGATCCTGCTGCCTCAGCCTCCCAAGTAGCTGGGACTACAGGCATGTGCCACCATGCCCGGCTAATTTTCCTATTTTTTGTAGAGATGCAGTCTTTTTTTTTTGAGACAGAGTCTTACTTTATTGCCCAGGCTAGAGTGAGTGCCGTGGCGTCAGCCTAGCTCACAGCAGCCTCAAACTCCTGGACTCAAGCAATCCTGCTGCCTCAGCCTCCCAAGTAGCTGGGACTACAGGCATGTGCCACCATGCCCGGCTAATTTTTTGTATATATATTAGTTGGCCAATTAATTTCTTTCTATTTATAGTAGAGATGGGGTCTCGCTCTTGCTCAGGCTGGTCTCGAACTCCTGAGCTCAAATGATCCGCCCACCTCGGCCTCCCAGAGAGCTAGGATTACAGGCGTGAGCCACCGCGCCCGGCCGAGATGCAGTCTTGCTCTTGCTCTGGCTGCTCTCAAACTCCTGTCCTCAAGCAATCCTCCTGCCTTGGCCTCCCAGAGTGCTAAGATTACAGGTGTGACACACCAGGCCTGGCCTAGCTTCCTAAATCCCAAACAAAAGCAGAAACAGCCTATGATAGCTGTTTAATGTCCTTTTCTACTGACTCTTTTGTCTTTGTCATTTCTGAGTCTGTTTATACTGGCCGATTTTTCTCCTGGTCATAGGTCAAATATTTATGCTTCTTTATTTTATATATTTATTTATTTTATATTTATTTAATTAATTTATTTTTCTCTCTCTTTTTTTTTTAACTTCAACAATTCCTTGTTCTACATATGCTTCTTTATATGTCTAGTAATTTTTGATTGGGCATTGTACCTTGTCTATTTAATGCTATTGGGTGCTAGATTTTGTTATATTCTTTTAAAGAGTGTTGGAATTTTTTTTTTTCTGGCATGCAGTTAAGTTACAGTTTATTTTAATCCTTTGGGGTTTGCTTTTAAGTGGTTTAGAGTAGCTCTCTAGAAAAATTTAGCCCCACTCCTAAAGCATGGCCTTTTTGAGTTCCCTTCTGAATTCCACATAGATTCAGGGAGGTCTCTTTATTCTGGCTGGAGGGAAGTTGAATGATGAGTCCATATCTTGTGTGAACTCTGGGAAATATTTATTTACAGCTCTCCCTTGGTTATGTTCTTTCCTCAGATTCAGCTAAAATTCAAGGGGACTCAACACAGACTTTTGGACCTGTGTCTCTCTTTAGCTCCCTTTTGTGTGCTTAGCCCTGCAAATTCTAGCTGTTGTGGCTTCCCTGAACTATAGTTTCTGTCTGTTCAACTCCTCAGAACTCTGGGGCCGGGTGCGGTGGCTCACACCTGTAATCCTAGCACTCTGGGAGGCCGAGGCGGGCGGATTGTTCGAGGTCGGGAGTTCAAAACCAGCCTGAGCGAGACCTCGTCTCTACCAAAAATAGAAAGAAATTAATTGTCCAACTAAAATATATATATACAAAAAATTAGCCAGGCATGGCGGTGCGTGCCTGTAGTCCCAGCTCCTGGGGAGGCTGAGGCAGTAGGATCGCTGAGCCCAGGAGTTTGAGGTTGCTGTGAGCCAGGCTAATGCCACGGCACTCACTCTAGCCTGGGCAACAAAGTGAGACTCTGTCTCAAAAAAAAAAAAAAAAAAAGAACTCTGTTTGGGTGCCCTTCCCTGAGCCTCAGTTTAGAAGTTACCTCCAGGCAGAAAGCCAGGCTTGTGGTAAGGCTCATCTTGTTTTTTACCCTTACTCAGAGATCACAGTTCTTAGCTGCCTATTGTCCAATGTCTGAAAATAGTTGTGTCCTATATTGTGTCCAGTTTTCTAGTTGTTTATAGAGGGAAGTTAATTACAGACCACTTGGAAGTCCCCATATTTTCCTGTAAAAGCAGAATATTTTTGTTTAGGGAGAATTCAATTAAAAGTTGATTTTAAATATTCTTGGCTTTAAAAGAATTATCAATGAACTCTACATATTATGTAGAGAAATCAATTCCAGATGGATTAAGGACTTAAATGCAAAAAAAAAAAAAATTAAAACTCTTAGTAGAAAATATTGGTGAATAGCTTTTAGAGCTTGGTGATAGAAAAAAGTTTCTTAAGACACAAAAAGGCCAAGTGTGGTGGCTCATGCCTATAGTCCTAGCACTCTGGGAGGCTGAGGCGGGAGGGTCACTTGAGACCAGCCTGAATGAGAGTGAGACCTTGTCTCTACTAAAAATAGAAAAAATTAGCTGGGCGTGATGCTGTGCACCTGTAGTCCCAGCTACTGGAGAGGATAGCTTGAGCTCAGGAGTTTGAGGTTGCAGTAAGCTGTGATGATGCCACTGCACTCTAGCTAGAGTGACAGAGTGAGACTGTGTCTCAAAAAAAAAAAAAAGACAAAAAGTGTTGGTTATAAAAAGATTGATAAATTGGACTTTTTTAAAACTAAAAACTTTTTAAAATTTAGAAGACTTTTAAATAAAGTGAAAAGACCAGTGACACACTGGGAGAAGATATTCATAATACACCAATGAAAAAGATTGTCAAGAACATATAAAGATTCTTGACCATCCTCAAAGAAAAAAAGAAGAACATATAAAGAATGCTACAAATCAGTGAGAAAGTGCAAAAACTCAATATAAGGGTAGACAAAACACATGAATAGGTATTTTACAAAAAAGGACTCACATGGCCAATAAATATATAAAGATATATTGAGCATCATTAGTAATTAGGGAAATATAAATTAGGACCACAGTAAGAAATCTTTTCAGACCCTTTCTGTTGGCAAAAATTAAGAGAATCTTTTTATATATTGCTGATAGGAGAATAAATTAGTGTGACCACTTTAGCTTACATTTTGGCATTATCTCCTGAGGTTGGATATGCACATGTCTTATAACCCTGTAGTTCCTTCCACTCTCAGGAAGGATCTCTTTTCCTTGTACAACAGGTGGCATGTATACAAATGTTGGTAGCAGCACTGTTCACCATAGCTAAAACCCAGAAACAACCCAAATGCCTATCAGTGAGAGAGTAGATTAAAAACAAACAACTAGGCCGGGCGCGGTGGCTCATGCCTGTAATCCTAGCTCTCTGGGAGGCCGAGGTGGGCGGATCATTTGAGCTCAGGAGTTTGAGACCAGCCTGAGCAAGAGCGAGACCCCATCTCTACTATAAATAGAAAGAAATTAATTGGCCAACTAATATATGTAGAAAAAATTAGCCGGGCATGGTGGCACATGCCTGTAGTCCCAGCTACTTGGGAGGCTGAGGCAGCAGGATTGCTTGAGCCCAGGAGTTTGAGGTTGCTGCGAACTCCACGGCACTCACTCTAGCCTGGGTAATAAAGTGAGACTCTGTCTCAAAAAAAAAAAAAAAAAACAAACAACTATGATATAGTCACACAACCAAGTGCTATTATGCAGCAGAATAAACCACAAAGATATATAATGTTGTGGAGGAGACTGAGTGAAAATGTTCTAAAAAGTCTTATCCTGCATGATACCCTATTTTTACAAAAACTAAAATATCCTTAAAAATTAAAATAAAAAATAAAAATTTAAGGATTACATATAAATGCAAAAATATATAATATATAACATATATTACAAATAATATGTAAGATGAAAGCAAGGGAATGATAAACATGGTTGAATATGATAACTTTTTGGGGTCAGGGCAGCAGAGAGATGGGATGGAGAAGGCAGAGACTATATAGTTTGAATTAAGTTATTATCAATTTCTTGGCTTTTATTTTGCTTTTTACATATCTGCTTGCTAACAAAAATGCTATTGCTTAAATCATTTTTAGTTCTTTTCTTGGGAATTAACTTTAGAACCAGTTTGGTCCACATACAAATGTCAGTTACATTGCTTTATAATCAACCCTAGATTTTCATCCGCATCCAAATTTGCTTGTTTGTTCATTCACTGTTTTCACCACATTGTCTTCAAATGACTTAACTCTCAGAAAATAAAATCTATCCTTAAAAACTGATAATTGCTGCAAAGGCTAAGCAGTTGGTAAAAAACAAAAAAACCCCCCAAAAAACTGATAATTGCCTTTGAAGATATTTAAAAGTGTGTTAGAGATCATTTTAATAGCAAAAACAAGATCATGCCCCTCTTGAAGGGTAGCCCTTTTTTGTGCATGTGACTTTTGGCATATTTGTTAAAAGTATATCTTAAGTGCCTAGCAAAATACACCTTACCATTATCAGTCTAAGCCTGACTTTAGATGATTCTGTGATTTAATTTGTAGTAAGTAGGCTTTTCTTTGTTCTTCTCCCTTACCAGGTATACAATGTTTACATGGCAGGGAGGCAGCTATGTTCTAAGCGGTACCGGGAGTTTGCTATCTTACACCAGAACCTGAAGAGAGAATTTGCCAACTTTACATTTCCCCGTCTTCCAGGAAAGTGGCCCTTCTCATTATCAGAACAACAATTAGATACCCGACGTCGGGGTTTGGAAGAATATCTAGAAAAAGGTGAGCCAATCCATTAAACTCTACTAACCTGAGTAGACATAGGGTCTAGACATGCAACTTCTAAACTGTATGTCTGCGTTTCCTGAAACTCAATAGTGAAAATCAAGTTTCTGACTATAGTGTTGAATGATCTGAGCTTTGAAAGGAATACTGGAATGTCAAGTACAGTGATCAGTAGCCTGTTTTATTGGTTCATTGAGTACTTAACACCAACAGAAAAATGAATATTTAGTTTTTGATGCATTTGATGGTCCTTCATGGACCTTTATTTATAGGGTTATATTATTTGCCAGCAAGCACATTCACACAGACTCATCAATATGCGGAATATTAAAGACATTTTCATGAAAGTGATTCTTGGCATACTGGCATATCCTACATGAAAACTCTTTATTCATTTTATAGGTATCCATGGATAGGTCTGCAGAGCTGTAGTAATCTAAAATTCTATTGTTCGAAGCAGGCTAAAGGTAGAAGTATAGAAATTTACTTGTTATTTCCGAGCTTCCAAACAATACATTAGGAGTCTGTGGATGTGGATGCTGAAACATTTGTTTATCTAGAAAGGAACAGAAATAATATAGATCTCCTCAATAAAATAGTTCATCTTGTGGCTCAGAGAAGTGACCTTAGCATACTAAGTTACAGAATTATAGAATTTGCTAGCTATGCAATAGGTTTTCCTTTAAAATACTGGTTTAATAGAATAATGGTCTTATGTGATATTTAGTCATTTTGTGTCCTTGTATAAGGACTATTTGACCTAGTTGATTTTTTAAAAAACTTTGGTAGGGAGCCTTATCCCTGAAGAAAAACCATTTTTCCCATAGAAAGGAGTGGAACTTCCTCATCTGTTTTTAGCTTTTTCTAACATGGACTGGCCTCTGAACATAGCCCTTGGGAAATGAGAAAAGGTCCAATTTTTTTTTAATCAAATGAAGTAAAATCATCAGTGTAATTTAGCATCCTCATGAGAGTGTCAAGAAATTAATTTTCTTAGTTTTAGATGAGTAGCTACCTATCTGCCTGCTTTCCTTGCTTCCTTTTTTTTGGTGGTTGTTTTAAAGCTAGTCAGTGAGGTGAAACGATGTGCTCAGCTTAATACTTAATTACCTATCCATTTTTTTCCAGAGTGGCTTTAAATGTTTATGGTTCTCTGAATGGGCTGTTCATAGGCCAAATCAATATTTTCCTTTTGTATTTCAGTTTTATATTTGGTTTATTCCTGATGGACATTTCCTTACCACTCTCTCTTTCTCCCATGTTCTATTGTTATAGCTTGTTAATAGGTCATACAAGACTGCAAAGTTAGATTTACTGAACTTTTTAAAAAAATTTATTTAAAGAGACAGGGTCTCACTATGTTGTCTAGGCTGGTCTCTAACTCCTAGGCTCAAGTCAAGGATCCTCTTGCCTCAGCTTTTCAAGTAGCTGGGTCTACAGATGCACGCCACCATGCCCAGCTAGATTTACTGAACTTTTATTTCTCTTTTCTGGCTATGTTTAATATTTAGCAAGCCATATATTTGTATTTTCTATTACTTTTCTCTTATCATATTTAGATGAATGTTTGTCATGTCTTAAAATCTTATATGCCTGGCATGGCATACTACCTCATCATTGCCTCCTACTGATGATTTAAACTTAAACCTTGATATATTTTTGACTTAATATTCTTGATTTTAGGGCCTTATGCCAGATTCTATCTTTGTTTTCTATAGTGTGTTCAATACGAGTCATTGGTGAGAGTGATATCATGCAGGAATTCCTGTCAGAATCAGACGAGGTAGGTGAATGAATACCCCCTTTAGTGACTGTTTTCCTCTTGGCTCCTTGTGGGGGAAAATAAATGAAAGATATTCATTATGGGTTGAATTGCCATAAACTTTACAGATGACTACATTTTTTCCTACGCATCCTGCTTATCTTTTAAGACCTAGTGCCAGGTCTACCTTCTCTTTG
This sequence comes from Mirza zaza, assembly GCA_008750895.1. Taxonomy (NCBI): domain Eukaryota; kingdom Metazoa; phylum Chordata; class Mammalia; order Primates; family Cheirogaleidae; genus Mirza; species Mirza zaza. Next base: position 3,890 of record VSMD01141409.1, on the reverse strand, counting down.
AAGCCATCCCTGATGACTCAGGTTATCAATTTTTTATTCTACCAAGAAATTTTACAATCAGTACCATTCAGTTATCACCTTATCACCTGTTGCTATCTCAATATCTAATTTTTAGGCATATAATCAGATTGTCACTTTATATTTTTAACTCATAAGAGTGTAAGCTACCTGTAGGTAAGAGCTAAATCTTGATCATCTTTACATTCCCAGTGCCTTACCACACTGTCAGGCGTGCTGTAGGTGCTTAATAAATATTAATTGGATAGAAGAATGAATATTTAATGCTAATTAGGGAATATTTAATAATTAGTGTGTTATCCACTAATTATTTTATATGCATATGTCTTATTTTTCCAACTAGATTATAAGTTTTTTTTTTTTATTTCGGCATATGATGGGGGTACAGATTTTAAGGTTTCAATAATTGCCCTTTCCCCCCTAGATTATAAATTTTTTACAGACAAGGGCTTATTATAAAGTAATGCTTCAAATGGTTTTAGGTAACGAATACTTTTTTAAAAGTGGTAAATTAAGATGGACTTGTTCCTTTTTTTTTTTTTTAAGCCTATTATGGGGGTACAAGTGTTAAGGTTATGTATATTGCCCATGCCCCCCACTCCTCCCTGGACTTGTTCCTAAATAGTGGTTTCTGTCTAATAAAAGTTACAAGGTCAAAAATCCATTAGAGGAATGTGTTAATCATCAAAAGCAGAAAAAGGATTTCTTTTGAATCAAGAAGAATAAGAATTTTTTATTCTTTGCTAGAAGAAAATTGGGCATCAGACTAACTTAGATGCCTGAGTCTCACACATTTTTCATTTTAAAGATGTCCTGATTATTTCAAGGTTCAGAAAGGACCTTACGATCCCCTTTGAGCCAATCTATATGCCTTTCCATTAGTGCCAGAGGATTTTGAAATTACTGCTTTGTTTTCTCTTCACGTTCGTGAGCTCTGAATGGGGAGAGGGAAGTGAACCAAAAAAAAACCTCATCTGTGTTTGACCTAGACTGCTTCACACAAGTTTTCTGTTTTGAAATGTGAACACGTTGGCTTCAACATGTTTCTCTCCTCGTTGTTCCTCTTAAAGGTTAACTTCTGCTGCAACCTAAAGTCAGCTTCATGACTTGTAAATGTATTGACTTTTCCCCTTTTTTTCATTGTAACTCACTTCCTCTTTATCACATGTTTAGGTTATTGTTTACCTAACATGTTACAGGAAGAGTGAGTATATACTGGGTTGTAAATTCTTTCTGTGTCTTTTCCCCCAGAACTATAACGGTGTGTCCGATGTAGAGCTGAGAGTAGCATTACCAGATGGAACAACAGTTACAGTCAGGGTTAAAAAGAATAGTACTACAGACCAAGTATATCAGGTAAGTTAAACTCGAACAATAGACTTGACATTTGATGGTGTGAAGCTAAGAAAGATTAATTGAGTTAATACATATAAAATAGAGTGTCTAGCACATAAGTTTATTAAATGTTAGCTACTGTTATTAATAATAATTAATGTGAAAATACTTTGCCCTCCTTGAAAGAAAGGTGCAGTAAATATCCTAGGTTGTAATAGTTGTGATTAACCCCTCCTTTTTTTAAGTGTAAAAATCTTTATAACATACCTGAAAACAGAATAGTGCAACGAATCTCCATATACTAATAATTCATATTTAATAATTATCAAGATTTTGCCACATTTGTATCATGTATCCTTTTTTCCTTTGCCTTTGTTTAAGTATTTTAAAGCAAATCCCATGTTATTGGATCTGTATATACTTTAGTAAGTATGTGTCTAAAAATATGAACATTCTTATATAACCACAATGCCATTATCAAACCTAAAAAATTAGAGCTATTTCCTTGGTATTAGCCAATGATTACTCCATATCCCAATTTTTCCAATTGTCTCAAAATGCCTTTTTACAATTGGTTTGTTAAAATCTGAATCTAAACAAGGTCCTTTTATGACATTTAGTTTTTATGTTTGTTTTGATGTAGAGCAGTCCCCCTTCTCCTCCTCAACTTTTTTTTCACGCCATTGTTTTGTTGCAGAAACTGGGTCAGTGTTCTATAGAATGTCCCACATTCTGAATTTGTTTGTTTCTTTGTAGTATCATTTAATATGTCCCTGTGTCTCCCTATATCTTCTATAAATGGAATTTTGCTCTAGAGGCTTGATTAGATTCAAGTTCTACTTTTTTGATAAGAATACTTCATAATTGGCACTTTATAATTTGCATTGCTTCTCAACAGGAGGTGCACAGTATCTGGGCTTATCCCAGCTTTAGTGATACTAAGATTAATCAGTATATTTAAGTGGTGATAACCTGATCTCTACATTGTAAAGTTCCCCACTGATCTTTTATCAAATGAGTGTATCCATTGATGATTTTTGCTTTAACCAATGATTCATTAAAGGTTGTAAAGTACTGATTTTCTAATTCTGTCATTTCTTCACACTTATTTTTTTTTCTTTTTTTCTTTTGCCCAACTTGTTGTGCATCTTCACACTTATTAACCAGAATTATTCTGAAAATAACTTTTCCTTATCAACTAAGGCTAATTTAGTTATCATGAAATGCAGTATGCAGAAAAGAGAGGATAAATCTTTCTTTCCTTTTATTGCCAATTTTTGGAGTATAGAATTAGTGCCCATGTTGATTTCAGTGATGTACAATGATATTATTATATTTTATTTTTTAGTATCATGTGGGTTTTTAGATTCAGTGTGATTAATCAATACCATATTTACCTTTTTGATGCTCCGATTGTTCCATCTTTGGCCAATGGAAGCTCCTTCATGTCTGCTCCTATGTACTTTTTATGCAACCTAACAGCATAAAGTAGCTATTAGCCATTTTAGCATACTTGATTTTTTTTTTTTTTAATCATGGAAAAGAAGTTTTTCTTTTTCCCCAAATTGCCCCAAGGTAAAACAAAGCTCTAGTTGATGCAGGCGTGTTGTGTACGCATTAGCAGTACTGTCCTCACTGTACGCTTATTGGACAGTAGCGCAACCCCAAGAAAAGGATGGTTTGCATCCTTGCTTTTTGGTACAACGAGATGTCCCAGGCCATCTTTATGTATTTCCTACCCTAGATCAAGAATATGTTCACTTCACGCCTGTAATCCTAGCTCTCTGGGAGGCTGAGGTGGGCGGATCGTTTGAGCTCAGGAGTTCGAGACCAGCCTGAGCAAGAGCGAGACCCCATCTTTACTATAAATAGAAAGAAATTAATTGGCCAACTAATATATGTAGAAAAAATTAGCCGGGCATGGTGGCACATGCCTGTAGTCCCAGCTACTTGGGAGGCTGAGGCAGCAGGATTGCTTGAGCCCAGGAGTTTGAGGTTGCTGTGAGCTAGGCTGACGCCACGGCACTCACTCTAGCCTGGGCAATAAAGTGAGACTCTGTCTCAAAAAAAAAAAAAAAAAAAAAAATATGTTCACAGAGTCATGTCCTCTTAGTGAGAAATGGTATTTAAAGATCACAATCTGGGCACTGGGTACAATCACTCCTTGTAGGCCTTTTCATTGGCCTTTAATCCTAACTTGATCAGAATTTTCAGGGAGACAAGAAGTTTCTGGGATTAATGCTTATTTCTCTTTTGTAGCAAACATTAAAAAGCCTATCCTCCATCTGTTTATTCATTTACCCTATACTATGGCAAAGGGTATGTGCAGGATCCAATGCATTTCTGAAATTATACAATAGTGGACAAATTGCAAGAAAAACACTAGTTTTACAGCTTGCTGATATTTTGTTTTATTTGCTTTGTTCCAATGTTTCTCTAGCAAGGCTTAGGCTTTTTTATTAAATTTCAAAATATAAAGGGGGTACAAATGTTTTCGTTACATGGATAGCTTTTTTTTTTTTTTTTTTTTTTTTTTT
>VSMD01141407.1:0-20133 GCA_008750895.1 Mirza zaza | reverse complement strand
TTTTTTGAGACAGAGTCTCACTTTATTGCCCAGGCTAGAGTGAGTGCCGTGGCGTCAGCCTAGCTCACAGCAACCTCAAACTCCTGGGCTCAAGCAATCCTCCTGCCTCAGCCTCCCAAGTAGCTGGGACTACAGGCATGCGCCACCATGCCCGGCTAATTTTTTCTATATATATTTTAGTTGGGCAATTAATTTCTTTCTATTTATAGTAGAGATGGAGTCTCGCTCTTGCTCAGGCTGGTCTCGAACTCCTGAGCTCAAACGATCCGCCCACCTCGGCCTCCCAGAGAGCTAGGATTACAGGCGTGAGCCACCGTGCCCGGCCTGGAGATCATCCTTTAAAGTGAAGTATGGCAAGAATGAAAAAAGAAACAGCACATATACTCACTACTAAATTGGAACTAACTGATCAACACTCATGTGCAAAAATGGTAGTAAAACTCAGTGGAAACCAAGCAGGTGGGAGGAGGGAGGAGAGGCTGGGTGAATTCACACCTGACGGTTACAGTGCACACTATCTGGGTAATGACACACTTGTAACTTTGACTCAAGACGTTTGTGCCACCATAATATTCTGAAATTTTTCCTGGGAGGAAATGTACAAATGTTTAAGAGTGATCCTTTCCAGCTGGTGGGATCAGCTAGGCTCTTTTCTTTCTTTTTTTTTCCCTTTTCTGTACTTTCCAAATTCACCCAAGGTGAGCGTGATAATTTTATAGGGAAAAAGCGGAGCGGGCTGCATCACTGGACAGACTGCTTTGTCCAAGTGGCCGACACTGGTGAGAGGCTTGGGTATGGCAGACTGCAGCTGCTGGGTGAGATGAGGTCTCCCTGTGAGACTGTGGCTTTTAATTACAGTTCATCGTAGCGCATATATTCATGGACCAGGGACTGTGGCTCACACTGTAATCCTAGCACTTTGGGAGGCTGAGGTGGGAGGATAGTTTGAGCTCAAGAGTTCAAGGCTGCAGTGAGCTATGATTGTGCCATTGCACTCCAGCCTGGGCAGCACAGAGACCTTTGCCTCCAAAAAAAAATTGTATATATTTACAGTGTGCAACATGATGTTTTCACGTATATATATATTGTGGAATGGCTAAATTAGGCTAATTAACATATGTATTACCTCATTGCCTCATAACCTCATATTCTTACCTTTTTTTAACGATGGGCACATTTAAAATCTACTCTTTTAGTGATTTTCAAGCGTGCCTCTGCCTGACCCTGAAACCCCCCGGAGCAGAGGAGCCCACCAGCCGGGGTGAAGGATCCTCGGGAGATGACACATGGGGCAAACTGTGGCGTTTGCCCCATGCGGGGGGCAGGGAGAAGAGTGACTCCTCGGCTGGCCGCTGCTCCGCCGCCCCAGCCTGCACCCCAGGCGGGACCCGCCAGCTGGACTTGGCGGAGCGAGGCGAGGTCAGACGGGCACAGCAGCACTGTTTGCGTTACTCTGCAGGGTCGAAGAGACCCGGGACGTTTACCGCCCAGACAGGTGCTTAGCGCTGATTTATAAATACGGCGTCGGCACGTAAGTCCATTTGTCACTCATCTCCACGGTGGCCGAGGCTTGTCGCTAGGATCTGAAGAGCACGGTGCCTGGGAACGTTTACACGGTCTGGGAATCAGAGCCTGGGCACAAACAGAAAAGAAAAAACCCCACCGTGGATACAATTGCGGGCTATTTGGGCACAATGACTTGTGCAGTATTTCCCCAGGACGCTGGGAAGGCAGCCACAAAGTGAAACTTGGGAAGAAATAACTGCTTTTTTCTGTGACCTTTCCATCATGGATGTGCTGGAGTCCCAAGGCACCACAGCGTTCCTTCTCCATTTCCTACCTTGCTGCTCAGCGCTTGCCCTCACCCCCGAACTCCAGAGTTCACCCAACTTAGGGCGTCGTCCCGCAGCCCCAGGAAGAGCTCCCAGTGTCAGCCCGCTCCCCTGCTCTCCGGCCGGCGTCTTCACCTTCCACTCTCCCACTTGCCCCAGAACTGGCCGTGCATTCTTGTCCTTCTAACTGTCTCTCAGCACGTGTTCTCTGGCTGCGCCTGCACGGCGGCGCTGAGGCTGCGTGTGACCCCGCTGGGAGTGGACACTTAGTGGGGAGAATGGCCCCGCAGCCGGCCACTGCTCCTGGGCAGCACGCAGGTCCCCTGGACAACGAGGCCGCCACGCCATGGGTCAGCCTCAGGGGGGCCGCGCTCCAATCCGTCTTGGCCTCCCGAGCTTCTCTTCTCGCACGAGGTTCTTGGATAGGTCTGCGGACGGCTCATGGGACATGGACAATAGGAGCCCGGGCTCTCTGAAAGTCTTCCCCGGGGGTCACGCGGAGCCCGTGGGAAGGAAGGCTCGGGCTGCTTTCCGGGACGAGGGACGGACAGAGAGGCGGTGTTGTGGGCAGAACGGCCCTGCTTTGTTTGCCACGCCCCGTGGTATGACCCCGGTGAGTCACCGCAGCTCTGGCTCTGTTATCTGACCTACAAAATAAATGGGTTGGAGCCTACGAGCTCCCTTTTTAAGATTCTTTCACACAGTGCTGGTTCTTTCCAAACACAATAGTCCTACTTCAACTCCAGTAACTTGCACTTCGCAAAGTCAACTGGTTTGTGCCAAGTCAGCACCATTCCCACGGCTTCCTTTTCCTTGTTATTGTTGCTGTTACTATTATTTGTGTGCATGGATTTGTGCACACGAGGGGGTGCTCGTCAGTTTATCCAGTTGACGTCCCAGCAGCACTGGCCGAAACTGCCACAGCTGCGTTTTACCTTGGACATTTGCGTGCCTTAATTGTGCATGTATGAAATATAAAAACCCCAATACAAAAAACGTTTCTACAGCTAGCCAGGAGCAGTCAGAGATGATTTTTAACACATAAAATACAGCTGTAGGTTGTAGCATGCGACATGCACACAGGCCCGGGAAAGTTGCACGTAGGAAAATGCACAAAGCTACACCCGGAACACGCTGGTGCAGCTCCGGCAGGGCTGCCGCCGTCCAGCTCACACCCAGGAAGAGGCTAATGCCACAGCAGGGAGACACAGTGACTGTACACCGCATCCACCTGACAGCAAAGTCTCACAGTGGATAAAGTAAAAACTGCCAAAACAACAAGGCCCACGTCCTCATCTCAGCAAGAGACGTTGTGAGGAGAGGAAGCGGCCACCTCTGCCACACCCATCCCGAGGCCTGTGCCAGGTCCCCCTAGCTCAACAGGGCGTGGCGTGTTTGAGGAACTGTGAATGCTGCAGCACCGGGCAGAGACTGCCACTCACGGAGGCCTTGGTGGATTGGGTGGCACTGGATACCGTGGAGGACTTGGAAAGCAGGTAGGGCACTCGAACGTCATCCGCAAGGGGCTGAGGGCCACGTGCCACTGCTGTGCTCTCCCAGGGGAATGGCACGAGATTTATTTGGGAAGGCGGGTCTGCACCTGTGTGACTAGTGAACGCCCGCTGCCCGCGGTATTTCAGCAGAACTCGAACTGCCCTCCGGTCAGAGTGACTACAGAGCGGCTGCAGCCTGGGACCGAGTGGGGACGGGAATGGCAGCTCCCTGGAGACCCATCTCACGCTCTGAACCTGTGGCTCTGAGTCTAGGTCAGCCCGGACTTTCAGTCCTCAGGCCAGTGTGACTGGCCGCGATGCTGAGGCCATGCGCAGAACCAAGCTGCTCTTCCTTTGCTCCCCGTGAGCACCCGGGTGCGGCCCCATCCCAAGTCAAAGGTCTTCCTCCCTATCCTCCCAGAGGCCTGGGCGAGGCTGGGTGGTGGCCCCCAAAGACATCAGGTCCTAATCCCTGGGATCCATGAATGTCACCTTTTATAAGACAAAATAGGCTTTGCAGCTGTGATTAAGGATCTGCAAATGAGGAGATTATCTTGGATTATCTGAGTGGCCTTAAATGAAGTCACAAGGGTCCTTAACAGAGACAGGGACAGGGAGGTTGGACCCCGGAAGAAGGTAAAAGGAACAGAGAGAGATTAGAAGATCCCGGCCATGAAGAGTGGAGTGATGCAGCCACAAGCCAAAGGACGCCAACAGCCACCAGCAGCTGGAAGAGGCAAGAGGTGAATTTTCCCCTGGAGCTTTGAGGGCGTAGTCCTGCCAACATGTCCGGTTCGACCCAGTGATACCGATTTCAGACTTCCGGCCTCCAGAATGGTGGCAGAACAAATGCGCGTTGTTTTAAGCCATGAGATCTGTGGTCATTTGTGGCAGTGGTCACAGGAAACCAACAGAGAAGGACTCCACTGTGGCCGGGCACCTGGCATGGGAAGAAGAGGTGGGAATTAGACGCTGTGGGCCCGGCCTGCCTAGGCACAGCCTGGAAAACTCAGGTGACCAATACTCAGTGCTGAGGGACCCTGGCCCCAAGCACTTTGCTCAAAACCTTTAGAGGATCCACTTGTGTGCATCCTGTTGTAGACATAAACTAGGGACACAGGATCGTGGGGAAGAGGAAAGACATTTGAAAGGATTCTTGGTACAATGCTTGGTGTTAGAGGAAATTTTCCATTTTTTCCAAGTTCATTCTTCTCCAGGGACTGATTTCCAAGAGGCAGCGCCCCTCGCCTTGCCGAAGAGAGTTTTGACGAGCTTCTCTGGTGGTCTCCTGCAGGAAGCGGCGTTACTTCTAGCCTTTCTGGGCCCTGTGGGTGATGCGATGGGAAGGCCGGGCTCCTTTGGCAGCTGCGAGGCATCGAGGCATCATCCTCTCTCTGCCCCGGGGGCTTTCTGAGCTGCTTGCTTCTAACGCTGGGTCCAGGAGCGGAGGGGACAATGGACCTCAGCTTAGAGGGCCCCCCACATCCTGTCGGGGGCCGCGGTGAACCGTGCACAAACTGCAGAGAAATCTGCTGGAACGGAGGAGGGGTCCGCGTCCACCGCGCTGGTGAATTTCGTGTCCAAGGTGGCATCACAAGCCCTGAGCTGAAATCGTCGTCTCAGTTCTGTGGCCAAAACAGAGGAGAGAAAGCCCTCTGCAGGGCTGGCGCATCTGACCTGAAAGGGTGTCATCCGCGCACACACCTCTGAGACTTACACCGGTCGAAGGCAAATGCTATTACATAGCAAGGCCATTTATTCGTTAGTATGCAGTGCACAAATGATAAAAGACTGGGTGGTTTGCCTAGGCTTCTAAGACATCACAAATTGCTGCCTCCAGGGCTGTGCCTCACTTGCAGATGTCTAGTCCGTCTGCGCTGCTGTAACAGAACACCATGCAGGGGGTGGCTGAAGCAAAGACCGTTGATCTTTCACGGTTCCAGAGAGTGGGAAGCCCAAGGTCGAGGAGCCAGCACATGCAACGTCCGCTGAAGTCCCGTCTGCTCCGTCACAGACGGCATCTTCTCTGCAATCCCACACGGTGGAAGGGGTGCCAGAGCTCTCTGGGGCCTCTGTGATCAAGGCACTGACCCCGTTCACAGGAGCCTGACCTATTACCGATCAGAAGCCCCTCCGCCATCACTTTGAGGATTAGGTTTCAACATGTGAATTTGGGGGGAATACAGACATTCCGTCAGGAGCAACAGAGAGTGTTTGTTTGGCCTATGCAGTTTTTACTTTTTGGAAGATGTTATTGAGCGCTTTTCACTAAACCACGCACGTTCTGATTTGCCACGTTCTCTCCGGCTGCCCCGCTCCGCCCCTTGCGTGGATGGACGGTCTTACCTGCGTCCTGCGGGCGACTGGGCGTGAAGCCCTGTTAAGCGATGCCTGCTCTCTCAGAAGGATCACTTTGCTCTTCAGTAAGCCAGAGAGCAGACTAAACGCAGTCACGATTTGTAAACCGTCTCTGCAAAATTATCAGTGTTGGTATAATCCATTATTTGCTGATCTTTGATGATGATTAGATGGTGATTGAATGTGATGTGAGGTAGCTAAGTTTTATTGATTGATTGATTGATTGAGACAGAGTCTCTTGCTGTTGCCCAGGCTGAAGTGCAGTGGCATGATCATAGCTCACTGTAGCCTCGAGCTCCTGGGCTCAAGTGATCCTTAGCCTCCCAAAGTACTGGGATTACACGGATGAGCCACTGTGCCCAGCAGGAGGTAGGTAAGTTGAAAGATATAATTAGGTTTAATTTTGTTCAGTTTGGTACAAAATTTATTTAGGTGTTTACCAAAAACAAAACAAAACAAAAACCCCAGTGGATTTTATGGAGTAAATTGAGATAGAGAATAAAAAAATTGATTAAATTAAGAGTTTCTGAAGCTGGAAGAGACTTTAGGAAGCATCTGGGATCCTGATTTTTCTTTTGAGAGAATTGAGGGCTGGAGGAGGAATTTGAATACAACTGAAATGTCTGACCTCTGAGTTTTTTTATTTTGCAATCCTTTTTGAACGTATTACGAAAAAGGCAACACCTCCTTTTCCAGAATGTCTGGTCCCCTTCTTCTACCCTGCTGAGAAGGTGTTTCCTGGAACACCGGGCTGTGGCCTGACTGGCTGTACCTGCCGTGTGTGCAAACGTGCAGGTGCAGCCCGCTGTGACGCTGGCTGGGCGAGGATGACTCCGGCGGGCTGCAGCGGACACTGAGATGCGGCTGACACTCGATAACACGCAGCCAGAGACGTGTGGGAAAACGCAGCAAGAGTCAGGGTGTTGCCAAGAGAATCTCGAGGGTCACGAGAGACCGTCTGCTGCTGGAACCAGCAGCAACCAGAAGCCGGGAGCCGGCGCGACACGTTACTTCCATGAGTGCAGGATGCTCAGCTGTGAAGCCCACTGCTAACTCAACACAGCTTGGGCCGAGGGGACTACTGGGGTAGAGATGTTATTCCGAAGAGACTAAGTGTTACGCTAATGGTAAAAAAACCAAGAGTAGCATTCATCCAACGTCCTTCCTTAGTATCGCAAAGTGGAGTCCAAGCCTTTGTACATTCAGTCCACCGAGTCTTCTGAGTCTCTTTCTTGCATTTGCAGTTATTGTCACAGGAGTGGCCAGATGCTGGTGGTGTGACCTCGTGACGCCTTTGCACTCACTCCTTTGTTCCGTCAGGATTCACTACTGCTGCCATGACTCCATTCGTGCTTCAGGGGCTGAATGTGCAGCAGTGAATAAGACAGTGACGTTTTCTGGGGGGATGCAGAGTGTTACCTGGAAGTTTACAGATAGTGACACCGGCTGTCGAAATGATATTGGACTTTTGAAGACCATCTCTGGGGACAGAGAAGTTGGCTTTTGGGTCTTGTGAGCCAGCCTGAGTCCCTGCTCTTCTACTGAGTACCCGTGCAACCTTGGGTCAGTTACTCAAAACACTCTTGACTTAATTTTCCTATTTTATAAATCAACATGCTCATGCTACTTTATACATTTGGATTCCTGCTGGTAAACACTTAGCGTTTTGCCTGGCTCATAGAGGCCTGTTGTTATATACATTATTAATAACTGAATGTCCTTCTGATAACTGACATGCCTGAAATACAGAATCAAAATAAAGATTTTGGCAAAGATTACTATCCAAACTAGAGCAGAATTATATCATAAATTATCCTAGTTCCTTATTTCCCAAAGGGACCAGGGACACTGTCACTTGACATTTTGGAGACTTTGGCCATTTTCCACTTGCATGTTCTGAGCAGGCCTCTTGTTTCCTTTTGACCTCGTGTGACGCTTAGCTAGTACATTTTGCTTTTAAATTAATTGATCGATTTTGGTCATACTTTTTGTCAAAAGGTGGAGAATCCGGTCCTACACTAGCTTCTGGGAAGTGGTCTACCGCTTGTGTTATCTCAAATCTGCCCAGGAAAGCCTCGTGTTGGCCAAGAGCACCATGGATAGAGTGAGCAGCTGTGAGAATGGCCAGGGAGGAGAATGACTGATCTTTTGACCTTAAATATGCACATTGAGATATGCAGCACTTGCAAATTAACGTGTAGTGTGATTACAATTTCTGAGCTGAGGGCTGAATGTATTGAAGATATTGTGTGTGTGTGTGTTTGGGGGGTGGGTGGGTGGGTGTTTAAAATTAGTTTCTCCTCTTTCCCATCAAAAGTGAGCTGGTGAAGGGGTGAGGAGGACGGATGGGTAAAATGCAAAGCGAGATTGAATGCCAGCAGTTGACTTTCACTACCAGCCCCCACAGGCTTGGAAGCAGAAAACCAAACCAAACACACTCCAGGAATACTGTGCATTAATGAGCAACTCTGGCCTCCAGGGGCAGATGTGATAAAATCTGGGCAAATGTGGGGTTTTAAGAATGTTGCCTAGGAAAGAACAATGGTTGGATTTTTTTCAGAGCAGGAAGTGTAGGTTGAATGAGTTTTTATTTTATTTTATTTTCTTAATTTCCTGAATATGTAAGCAACAGTTGTAAGCCCCAAAGGCCTGGGCTGGGGGCAGGGCTGCAGTCCTGGAGCAACACACTCAGAGATCGGCAGGCTACAGAAGAGGGAGGGACATGGGCCGCGCCTACAGAGGCTGGCTGTCCCTTTGGGCACCTGCATCTCCCTGTCCATGCTGAGGGCCTAGAACCTTCTGACACCTTATGTTCTGGTGGCTGGAAAATTATTTTTATCTTTAGCCAGGGTTGTCCCTAAGCTGGAAGGCCCCTGGTTCTGCTGGAATGATGAAAGCTTAGAATTTTCAGATTTGTGCGACACATTCGGAAAAGGAAGAGCCATGGGTGGCTGAGATGTGGACGTGGAATGTCTCAGGTAGGATCTCAATAAGATTGATTCGTTCTGTTGAAAGATTCCAAATGCATAGTGTAACTGAAGCTCAGCAATGACCGCCTGAGTCTGCTTTGACCTTGAAGGGTCACCCACTGCCTGTCCCAGCAGGGCCATGAGCTTGAAAAGTGCCGGTCACGGCTGTCATATGACATGTGTACCAGCGGCAGGCAGAGCCGCCTGAAGAGAATCCCAAGGGAACAAGGGCAGCTGTGGGAGGGTGGCTCAGGGACACAGGTACGAAGGCCTCAGAAGGCCTGCAGCCCCCTTACTCAGGGCCAGAAGCCACACGCCTTTAAACCATATGCATACCAGGCAAGTAGGATTCTCCCCAAAATATATAATTAAACTGTTTCCATTCAGCCTTAGGCATTGGCCTTCTCTACGGCGTCAGGCATTCATCTCTGAGGGTTGCTGAACGGCATGAGGATCACTGAGCAGGAATGGATGGAGATGACTCACTGTCCTGCCGTTCCTTTTCCTCCTGCCCTGTCCTCCTCCGAGAGTGCAGATCCTCCTGCAGTCATCAGTGCAGGGGAGGATTAAACCCTCAGAAGAAAACAGGCATAAATCTTCACGACCTCGGATCTGTCAATCGTTTCTTAGAGATGACACCAAAAGCACGAACAACAAAAGAAAAACATAGATAAATTAGATTTGGTCAAAATTAACTTTTGTTCTTCAAAGGACACTATCAAGAAAGTGGAAAATACATACCCACAGAATGGGAGAAAAATATATGCAAATCATATATCTGATAAGGGACTTGTATCCACAACATATAAAAAACTCTCATAACTCAACAATAAAAGACAGATAACCCAATTAAAAAGTTGGCAAAGGACTTGTATAGACATTTATCCAAATAAAAATACAAATGTCTCCTCAGCATATGCAAAGATGCTTAGTATCGTGAGTTATTAGAGAAATGCAAACTAAAACCACAGTGAAATGCCTCTTCATACCCACTAGGATGGCTGTAATAACAAGATGGGCAATAAAAGAATGTGGGAAATGGAATTCTCACACATTGCCGGTGGACCTGTAAATGGTGCAGGTCCTTTGGAAACCAGTTGGGCAGTTCCCTAAAATGTTAAACATAAAGTTACCGTGTGACCCAGGTATTTCATCCCTAGGTATAAACCCCAAAGAAATAAAAACACGTTCACAGGCTGAGCGCGGTGGCTCATGCTTGTAATCCTAGCACTTTGGGAGGCCGAGGCAGGCGGATCATTTGAACTGAGGAGTTTGAGACCAGCCTGAGCAAGAGGGAAACCCCCGTCTCTACTAAAGATAGAAAGAAATTAGCTGGACAACTAAAAATATATAGAAAAAATTAGCCAGGCATGGTGGCACATGCCTGTAGTCCCAGCTACTCGGGAGGCTGAGGCAGGAGGATCGCTTGAGCCCAGGAGTTTGAGGTTGCTGGGAGCTAGGCTGACACCACTGCACTCTACCCTGGGCAACAGAACGAGATTCTGTCTCAACACACACACACGCACACACACAAACAAACAAAAAAACACGTTCACAGAAACACTTGCACACGATTGTTTGTAGCAGCATTATTTGTAACAGCCAAAACGTGACAATAACCCAAGAAGTCATTAACTGATAAATGGACAAGCAAAATGTGGTACTTGCATTATCTGCAATAAAAATGTTTATCCTCCTTCTTATACGAGGTGAAAGACATCCGATGCAACGGCCCCATATTGTACGACCCCACAGATACGACGTGCCCAGAGCAGGCAAAGTCCTAAAGACAGCAAGTAAACTAGAGGTTGCCAGAGGCTGCGGCTGCGACGGCTGAGAGCCTGGCGTTCCTTTTCGGGATGACGGACACACTCCGGAATTAGATAGTGCTGAGGATTGCACGACCTTGTGAATGTACTTTAAAAGCACCACCGAATTGTGCACTTTAAAGGGTGAATTTTATGCTACATGAATAATGTTTTAAATTTGAAAAAAAAATAAAAAAGCGAGGAGAAAGAAGGCACAAACCATTCGCAGGTAAGACGCCAGAGCGATGGAGGAGAGAGGCGTGCACTGCGGGTCGGACCGTTCAGCCAAGGAGAGCACGCACATTGCAGGGGCGCTGTGGGTGCCGGGCGGGTGTCTGTGACGCAGCACGCCGGTTCCAGCTCCCTCCAGGGGCTTAGCGAGCAAGTGACCCGGCGTGGTGGTCACCGAGTGACAGGTGGGCCAGGCCAGCTCTGCAGGGGGTGAGCCACAGACCACGAGAGGGTTACCTGGCCGCCAGCTCCTGGCCTGCCCCTGAGGGACCCTGTGCACCCGTCACAGTCCAGCATGCCACCTTGCAGGGCAGCTCGGTAAGGAGGGCTGTGGGAAGTACACCGTGGGGCTGTGGCTGGCAAAGGCGGCTGAGCGTGTTGGCACAGAGAGGCTAGTGCCCCGCAACGATTTGGATGACTTACATTTTCTGAGAGGAGGGGCCGTGCCAAGCCACGCAGGGCCTGCTGGGGCCACACGTGGCACCCGCATGCAGAAAGGAGTGAGCCGGCCGGAGCCCTTCTGTGTTCCCGTGGGAAGGGCGAGGCCGGCGGGGAGGGCGTGGACTGCCCAGCCCAGTCAGCCAGCCGTGTCAGCAGGCTGGGCGCTCCAGGGGTTGCCCGGAACCGGCCCTGGGCGACTTCGGACTGGGAAGACTGTCGGCTTGGTGTGTGAGGGTTCGATACGGGAGGCAGCCGGGGACATGAACCCGAGTGAGAGGCGTGCCCGGGGGCAGGCCTGCGACTGGCTCTAGCGGCCGGCTGGCCCCGGGAGGGGCAGGCTGCCCGGTGGTCAGGGAGGCCGTGAGAGCCACAGCGTCAAGAACAGCTGATGTTTGCTCTTCCCCAGCACCCGTCCCAAGGAACACTGCGTTCTATCCGCCGTCTGTTACCGCGGTGGCGGTCGCTGCTTGTCGGGACGTCGGCAGGGCCTGCCATTCCCTTCCCCGCAGACACGCTCCGAGCCACGGGGTGACCGTCACGATGTTGCTCTGTGACTTCAGATGCAGCCTGCGGCTCTGCGGAACGGCTAGCATCCCTCCACGCAAGTCCCCGGCCAGTTTCAAGGGCCGCACATCTGGGTGACGCGCACAGCCCGAGGGCCCCGTGTCCGGGAGCGCAGTCCGGGAGCACTTGCGGGCGGCCGGGTCTGAACGCAGCCCGGGCAGGTCGCAGGGAAGACGCAGCGGGCAAGAGGCGTGTTGCTAGAAAGCTCCACCTGCAGTTGATTGCTCAGGGACTTCAGGTAAATCGACCAGAGTCTATGGGAAGCAGAGACAGGAAAGGGCGATCTGTGGGCCGGCTGGGGACGTGGGGGAGGCTCCTGGCACGTGAAGGTGAGTAAGCCTGGGAGGAGGCACGCCCGGGGCTGACGAATGCCTGGAGGATGCAGGAGTCCCCCGCGCGGGCCGCGGCCAGGGCCTGGGGACTGGCTGTGGCGGGGAGGCGGGAGGGCTGGGAGACGTGTGCTCACCGTGAGGCTCCTTCCCTCCCTAATAACTGCCGCCTCCCTAAATGTCTCATCACTGTCAATTTCCCCCAAGTGGCCGTAGATTAATTGCCTCCCTCACCCCCTGCCGAGGCTGTGGCTCCCTGGAGACGCACAATTTTCTTCTGGCCCCGAATCCCACCGGGGAGAGGGTGGGGCCAAGGTGAGGCTGCCTAGTTGATCGGCTTCCTCACAAATCCCATGGATACAAATCGAAAAGGCAAAATGCAAATTGTCTCATGAGTCTGCACTCAATGTGAACGATTGCAGATTAATCGTAAAACACAATAATTAAAGCAAAAAGAGGCCATGCCCCAGAGATAGTTCCATATCTTGGGAGAAGAAAAGAAACAGACATCGTAGTGGGTTTGCCTTATTTGGGAAGCGGCTTCCAGAAGTGTCCTGGGAAACATCAAGGGGAAATTGGAACCTGTTCCTTCCAGGTCTTGAGTTTGCCAATTCAAGGAGGGGATGTCGTGCCTGGCCCCCTCTCCCCAGGGCTGTGACAGGGCTTGTTCTGCCATCGAGCCATGGCTCTCAGAGACGCAGAGAGGTGGAGGGGGCACTTTGCAGACACACCGGCCCTTTACCTGGCGCAGATCTGGGCAAGTGGCCCGGAGAGGCCCGGCAACGACACACGGCTCCAGGCTGGCCCCAGTCCCGGGATCTCGCTGGCTGATGAAACTGACTCCTTCGTGACTTCTTAGAAAGGTGAGGGTCACTGGCCTCCTACAGATTCCTCCACGAGGAGAGAGAACGAGTTCACTCCCCCGAACTCCAGTGTGCGGCTGGCCCCGAGTCTGGGCTTGGCTATTACGAATAACGCCGCTATGAATATTCATGCCCCGGTTTGTAAGTGAATATGTTTTCAATTTTCTTGAGTTGACCCCTAAGAGTGGAATTGCTGTGTCATGTGGTAATTCTATGTTCAACTTTTAAGGAACTGCCAAACTCTTCCATAATAGCCGTGACAATTTACCTTCCCAACAGCAGGGGCTGAGGGTAATGATTTCTCCAGATCCTCATCCACACTTGGCGTTTTACATTTTTTAAAAATTATAGCTACACTAGTGGGCGTAAAGTGCTATCTCACTGCGGGTTTGATTTGCATTTCCCTAATGAGTAATAATATTTAGCACCTTTTCTTGTTCTTATTGGCCGTTTGTCTATCTTCTTTAGAAAAATGTCTAAGTTCTTCGATCATTTTTAATTTGGGATACCTACCTTTTTATTATTGAGCAACAGAAATGTATTGCTCACGGTTCTGGAGGCTGGGAAGTCCGAGATCAAGGCGCCGGCAGACTTGGTGTCTAACGAGGGCCTGTTCTCTGCCTTCCGGACACACCCTCACGTGGCAGGAGGGGCGGGGGCCCCTCGAGCCTTTTTGTAGGGACACTAGCTCTGTTTGTGAGGTGGCGTCCTGATGGCGTGACCCCTTCCCAGAGGCCCCATCCTGACACCATCACACCAATAATAGTTTCCCACACATGAACTTGGGGGGACATCAACATTCATATTGCAGCCGAGCTTCATCAGACAATGGACTTGAAAGTAGTTTCTCTTATTCTGTGAGCTGTGTTTTCACTTTCTCGACGGTGTCCTTTGATGTGTGAACGTCTGTGCTTCTGATGAAGTCTAACGTACATTTTTATCTTGTTGCCTGTTGCTCTCAGTGTCATGGCTGAGAAAACGTTGACGACTCCAAGGTCACACAGGTTTACGTGTTACACCAGCTGTAGAGTTTTAGCCTCTCCTTTAGACCCTTGTTCCTTTTGGAGCTGAGCGTGGGGGGGAGGCCGCATGTGGGCACCCAGGTGTCTCAGCACTGCTTAAAAGACTCTTCTTTCCCTTTGAACTGTCTTGGCTGAACTTTAATAGTAAATAAAAAAATGAAAACTATTTTGTGACTGACTTTTTTTCTTTTTCTTTTTCTTTTTTTTGAGACAGAGTCTCACTCTGTCACCTGGGCTAGAGTGCCGTGGTGTCAGCTTAGCTCATGGCAACCTCAAACTTCTGGGCTCAAGCAATCCTCCTGCCTCAGCCTCCTGAGTAGCTGGGACTACAGGCATGTGCCACCATGCCCGGCTAATTTTTTCTATATATTTTTAGTTGGCCAATTAATTTCTTTCTATTTTTAGAAGAGACAGGGTCTTGCTCTGGCCCAGGCTGGTCTCGAACTCCTGACCTTGAGCCACCGTGCCCAGCCTGACTTTTTTTCTACTTTGAGTTTCCTTAGAGTCATATATGGTGGTTTTAACTGGACAGCATCTCTTACAATTTTTGTTGGTTTTACTTGTCATGTTCAAAATGATCTGAAAATAGACACAAACGCTGAACGTTGAATAATTTCAATTGTGTCCCTCTGTAAGGAAACACGTATTTTTTTTTACAATGGCCCTGTGCCTTCATGCATGTTGTGCCACTCTGAACACGCTGTGGTTGCCTCCTGCCCACCCAAGAGTCTGGTCCGGCCTCCCATCTACGGTGAGGTCCCCCCACGACCCTCTGCACACCCACGGGGCTCCTCTTAGCACAGTTTTCTGCACTGATGTATAATTATCACATATTTTAAAAGTTTTTATTTTATTTTTTATTTCAGAGTATTACGTGGGCACAAACGTTTTGGTTACATAATTTGCTTTTGTGCAGTTTGAGTCCAAGTTACAAGTGTGTCCGTTCCCTGGTCAGTGAGCACTGTACCCGTCAGGTGTGCATTCACCTGCCCCCTCCTCCCTCCCTCCTGCTTGATTTCTGTTGAGTTTTTCTTCCATACGTGCACGTGAGTATAGATCAGTGAGTCCCAATTTAGTACTGAGTACACGTGGCGTTTGTTTTTTATGGTACTTTTGTTCCTTTCTCCCTTTTTCCTTCAAACAGATGAAAACTGAGCCCATCAGGCAGGAAGTGGGCGCCGGGGCTCAGGCCAAACTGCCGTTGACAACGTGAGCATGTCCCTCCCGGCAGCCACTCTCCTTGGGGTGTTACTGCCCGGGCAGCACAGGCATGCACCGCACCTGCCCCCGCCCTGCCGAAGGGGTGCCTACTTTGGGAAACCTCATCTCCTACAGGAAAACTTCTTATCGCCTTTCAGAAAAATCCCCAAGGTTTCATCTAGTAATCCGTGAGAAACCAGTGGTCACATAGGCAAAGTAGGGGATTAGGATTCCAGGAGAACAAGAGTCAGATTTGCAGCTGGCCTGGCACAGCCCGCCCTCCGGGTGGGTGAGCAGCCCTGTCCCCAGCCCCACCATCCCTCCCGGCACCAGAGTGTGGCACATTGTGTCCTCTTCATGCTCCCTGCCTCCAGCTGTGAGTCCTAGTTTCTCTTCCTGTTGCCATTCCTAGGCCAGTCCTTAGTCCCTCACTGTGTCACTAAAGATGCACAACGTGTGTCACTCACAGTCCTGTCCCCGCACCTGACCCATCCTCCACCTTGGTCCAGTCCTCACTGAACGCTGGCAGGCCTTGGCGTCTCCTTCACAGTCCGTCCCAGCCCTGCCGCTGGGGCTCGTGTGGGCAGGAAGGCACCTTCCCGCCCTGCCCCCCTCCCGCCCTCTGTCCCCACCCTGTCCCCAGCTGGTGCACACGGGTCACGGGGGCTGCATGCCCTTGTGATGGTTTGCTTATCTGCTCACTCTGGGACATCAGCCTGGAGAGTCTCTATGCTTTTCTTCCGACCTGATTGGATCAGGGGCTCTTCTTCCCACCTCACCCCAAACTTAATGTCCACAAAATAGTTTTAACCTCGGCACGCCTGTTTCCGTGCCTATTTATGCTGCTGTTACGGTAGATGCTCACGGCTTCGCATCTGTAAAACGTCTGTTCCCGGTAGCATCAGGAAGCAGCTCACGGGCAGGGGCCGGGCCTTATGCGCCCGCCGGTTCTCCCACCTGCCGCCTGCATGGCCCGTGCGCACAGCGGAGCTCACACAAGGCTACTGACGGCTCGGATGGAGTGACTTCATGTACACACTTACTAACCCTCTAAAATCTTTAGTCTGGGGGACAATCTTTGTGATCTGGGGGACAACATTGTCCAACCTCATGATGTTACTGGACGTTGGAAAGTTTCACTGCCTCAAATGACTTGGGGTGTGGAGACCTGGGCAAAAGGGAGGAAAAGAGATTCCCAGAGAGGTTTCTGGAATGGAAACTTTCCTGGGGGTTTGTGACCCTAGAAACCACAGGCTCTGCGGCCCTGGCGGGAAGGACAGAACTGCTGAGCCCTGAGGAATGTGCGCACTTGCCCCAGCGCCGTTTGCTGAGAGCATCTGCAAAGAATGTCTCCTGTGAGTCACACCCAAGCGTGACCTCCAGGCTGAAAGCAAACTCCAGGGACAGGGGGTGTTTGATCTGCCTGACGGCGCTCTTGCCACGGAGGGAGAGGGCCGGCTCAGGGGCTCCTTCCACACTCCCCGCTCATCAGCCCCGGCTGTCGGATGTCAGGGCTCAGGAGGAGAAAAGAAAAGGTATCTTCCATGACTGGCTGTGTTTTCCTTTGTCAGAAGACAGCAACCGAGGAGTGATTTAAGGAGAGCTGAGATAGTGCGCTTAAGGTCTCTTTTGAAAATGGTAATTCATCACTCCTGAGTCACAGGCGGCTCTACCAAAACAATATCTGACTTTTTATAGAGCTTCAACTTTTCCAAGTATTTTTATGTCTTTTATCATAAATTTACTTTTCCAGAGGAAGCCAGACCCAGTGTACCAGCTTCCCGTGTGTGGGCCCTTGCTCTTCACTGTGGTTTTCTGTGCACAGATGCATACCTCGGGTTGCCCACTGATTTCAAATAAAAGGTATTGAATACTTGGTGTTTCTTAATCACCTTTACAGTTGCTGTTTCATTACCAGGAAATACGGTTCAAAAATACACATTTACTTTCTCCCCAGTGATTCCTGACCCTTCCGCCAAAGCAACTTTCAAGAAAATCTGGACCTACTTGGAAGATAATTTCTGTTCCCCCGCCCTGTGCAGATTCTCCCATTTATGGTGTTTGTGGAAGGCGTGACGACGCTTCTCACCCTTTCACGTGGCTGTGCAAGAGGCCTCGGCCCATGGAGCATCCATCTCACGGGCCCAGCAGTTCTCTCCTTCCCGCCAGGGCCGCAGAGCCTGTGGCTTCTAGGGTCACAAACCCCAAGAAAGTTTCCATTCCAGAAACCTCTCTGGGAATCTCTTTGTTTTCCTCCCTTTTGCCCAGGTCTGCACGCCCAAGTCATGTGAGGCAGTAAAACTCAGCAGTGTCCAGTGAGACCATGAGGTTAGGCAGTGTTTCTGGTCCCTGCCGACCCCCAGGGACCCTTCTCCAGGCCCCACTCTTCCCTCCCCTGGTTTCTGGGCGGGGCCCTCTGGCATTTCTGTCTCTTCCCAGTAAGCTGAGGCGGAATCCCAAGCAGTCGGGCTTAACGTCCTAGAACAAAAATATCTCCCCAGCCTGTCCCAGCCTTAAAAGAGCCTGAGAACCGCCCAGGTTAGCAATGTTGGCCTCCTGCAGCCCTGAGAACGGAGCGCGCCCCGAGGCCCATAGGACTCTGTGACCGGCCAAACACGAGTGGTGACAGTGTCCGCACACTGATCACCTTTCACCCCTGATCCCATCTGCAGCCCAACCCTACAGGCTTTCCAGAATCAAAACCTCCCTGAGGCTGGAGGGCAGTGAGTGCAGAGGAAAGGCTCACAAGGGAAACACGTCTCGCATTGGTCCCATCGGAAAGTCGCTATGCCTTGGGGACCGCAGGTGTTGATGTGCACATAGAGACAGAAACATGATCAGTGTCAGGAGCGACTGACGTGGCCTTGGGGCTGCTGCCCCGCTGTGGAGGGTACCGGGGAAAGTGGGAGAGATGCTGAGATGATCCTTCACATTTTCTTACTGTGGTTTCACGTTTCTCAAACCGAACAGAACGCCACTCGTCACGGGCAGTCTGCACATGCTGTGCCCCCAGTTAAGGGAACAGTGGAACTAAAGCCTCTATGTGCGTGTGGGTGTGTTTGTTTTCAAGTTATCCTTGCAGCTTGCTCCGTCTTGATGAAACTTCCGATGGTGAATGGCTGCGCCTACAGCCTCATGGCCTAGCCGGCCACGGATCTCTAAGAACAGCAGCAGTCCTTATTTTCTCCCTGCCTTCCCTCCTTCCTTCATTTAGATTTGCCGAGAGCTGATGGCGGCATAGGTGAGTATACGGCACTCGTTTGGAAAACAGAAATGGAAAAAAGAATAAGAAAATTCCTTTGCTAGAGAAAAAGAGACACATACCCCCCAAGCGTGGCTTAAACAACAGACTTTATCTTCTCAAAGTTCTGGGATGAGAAGTCCGAAATCCGGGTGCCGCCAGGGTTGGTTTCAGGTGAGGACCCTCTTTCTCGCTTGTAGACGACACCTTCTCGCCGCGTCCACCTGGCCTTTTCTCCGTGTGTGCAGAGAGAAAGAGATCTCCGGCGTCCCTTCCTCTTCCTGTAAGGACACGGCACTTCTGCGTTCGGGTCCCAGCCTTGCAACCTCACTTATCCTTCGTCACCCCCGGAAAAGCTCTCTCTGCAGACACAGTCGCATTCGGAGGGACACACTTCAGTGCACAATACGTGGTACCGGTTTTGGGGAACTTAAGGGTCCGGAAATCAGCTCAGTGGGTGCAGAAGCGTGGCAGACATGGCACATTCCAGAACTGCTGCACTCACTCAGGGATGAGGGGGTCGAGTTAAAGCTGAATGAACACGTGGTCTATTCCCCCAGGCACTGGTCACAAAGTGTAGCGATGGGACAGTTAAGTGTGTTCAGCCACGGAAGCGAAACAGACCTAGGAGACCCCGTCTGAGTTTGTAGGCCTCCTCCAGGGAGGGCAGCTTTGTGACCTTCAAATGCCCCGTGGGAAGGCGTGCTTTTCAGCTGGACCCACAACTGGAAGCCAGCGGCACGCCTGGTGCAGAGTCACGTGGTCGTATGTACCAGAGGGATGCCGCAGCAGGGGAACTGTGGACACAGATGTGGCATGCCTTCCACCTACCCTGACGGTTTTGAGCTGCTTTTCCCGGGGACATCAGCACGTCTTCCCTGCCCTGGAAAGAGGATGGTGACGACCAGATGTGCAGGCAAAGCAGGCAGGACAAGGCCCACCCACCTCCCCGAGCTCCAGGCTGCCCACCTGGCAGGTCTTGGCGGGGCCTGGGCTCCCCGGGGGCTCGGCACTTGCGTGCCTCCTAGCCACAGGGCACACGGGTGTTGCTGGCTTTCTTTCCAGATGCAGATCAAAGCTCTTGCCATTTGTGAACCCACCAGAGATCCTTTGTAGTTTTCAGACTCCAGCTGGGGAGTCAGCTGCCCGGGCCAGTCACCAGGAACGCTGAGGTCAGAGCTGGAGGTCCTCGCCCAGAGTCATGCCCAGGTGCGGGCGCCCAGGCGGGAGCCCCGGGATCTGTGCTCGGGCATCCGGAGCGCGGAGGGGAAGCAGGTTGCTGCTGTCAGGGTGCGCCTGGCAGGCACGTGGCCCCGGGGAAAGCTCCTGTTAAGGGCTATGGGCAGGCAGATTTGCAGGTGGACAGGCAGCCCTGGACACCCTGACCTGGGCTCTACGTCCCCGGCCTCTTGGAGTATTACAGGTGGTTTCTGCTCTGTGGACTCTGTGAGTGCAGCTGTGAAGGCTTCAAAGGTCATTGCCAAAATGACGCTTAAAGATTCCCGAGAGCACCTTCTCTTCTATCTGGTTCCTAGTGCAGAGCAGACCTCCCTCTCTGTCTAGCTCTACTGCACGAGGTGAGATCCTGTTTCCAAGGTTGGTGCATGACTTTGAGTAAAACATTAGTTTAATAATGTAGGAGAAATGGAAGGCTGGCATCTCAGCACTGTTGAGGACCCTAAGGGACCTAATTACTTCGTTGCACAGATAACAAACCCCACAGCCAGCGAGGTGCGATGACTTGTCTGAGGTCCACCAGGTGGTCCACATAACCTACCTGTC
>VSMD01141402.1:0-45192 GCA_008750895.1 Mirza zaza | reverse complement strand
CAACACAGTTACTTCCAAAAAGTTTGCCCCATTCACCAAGCTTTCAAGAATAGTTTTGTGAGGCCGGGCGCGGTGGCTCAAGCCTGTAATCCTAGCTCTCTGGGAGGCCCAGGTGGGCGGATCATTTGAGCTCAGGAGTTCCAGACCAGCCTGAGCAAGAGCGAGACCCCATCACTACTATAAATAGAAAGAAATTAATTGGCCAACTAATATATATAGAAAAAATTGGCCGGGCATGGTGGCGCATGCCTGTAGTCCCAGCTACTTGGGAGGCTGAGGCAGCAGGATGGCTTGAGCCCAGGAGTTTGAGGTTGCTGTGAGCTAGGCTGACGCCACGGCACTCACTCTAGCCTGGGCAATAAAGTGAGACTCTGTCTCAAAAAAAAAAAAAAAAAAGTTATAGCTAAGTGAATACTCTTGACAAAATAGGATTTTCACATGATTTCAGTCATGATTACAGTCACTTTAAAAAAAACAAACAGTATTATGAATCATTCATCTCGTCCATCCCAGTGTTCTTTGTCTTTCTTTGCTGAGAGAAGCAGTGAGGTGTAGAGGTGGTCTTTGTTTCTTTTTCATTCTCAGTGGCTTTGATGTTCTTTTTTCTCCCTCCCTCAGATTGTCTCTGGCCAAAACGTGTGCCCCAGCAACAGCACGGGCAGCCCGTGCATCGAAGTGGACGTTCTGGGCATGCCTCTGGACAGCTGCCACTTCCGCACGAAGCCCATCCACCGAAACACCCTGAACCCCATGTGGAACGAGCAGTTTCTCTTCCGGGTTCACTTTGAAGACCTCGTATTTCTGCGTTTTGCAGTTGTGGAAAACAACAGCTCAGCGGTAACTGCTCAGAGGATCATTCCACTCAAGGCTTTAAAACGAGGTAAAATAATGTTGTCCACATGTTAACGATTGCTGTAGCTGTAGACGGAGGCTGGACTTTCATTGTACTCTCTCCATTTGTGTATGTTTGACATTTTCATATTAAGAAGTTAAAATAAAAAGCAGAAGGAAATCTAAATGTGAACACTTTTTAAGCACATCTCAAAAGAAGTTCTTCTTTTACATTTATTTAAAAATCTGAGGTATTGGCGACATCCCTTGTAAAGTACAGTGCCTCTCCGCCCTGCTGATGTTGGGAGCGATGGTGGTGGGCTCGGGTTGCCACACTGCCCTTCTCAAAGAGCACCCACAGCGGCCCTGGCGATTTGAAAACAGGGATTGAAGAAAGGAGAGGAAACTGGGAGGAGGAAGAGGTGGGCTGTGGTAGTGGCATGAGTGAACTGAGGTTGGAGTCGGTACCTGGCAGAAGTCCAGCATTAGGTGTTAGGGGGTGTTCGGTGCAGAGAGGGGCATGGAGAGTCCTGAGCAAAGGCTAGAGCTGTTGGTTTGTGGGTCGGCTTGGTGTTAGCACTCCAATGTGCAGAGGACTCACCTGGGATTCTTGGTGATAACATGCAGATCCAGATTCAGTAGATCTGGGGTGGGGCTTGAGATTCCGCCTTCCTAACAAGCCCCCAGAGATGCTGACTCTGCTGCTCTACTGTGAGCACCAAGATTGTAAGTATGTACTTCCTCCCACAGACACATACAAGCGGTCTCCTACTTTTTGCTTTTTTCCCTGTTTCTCTTCTCCATTGCGCAAGTAGCCTATGATCATTTGATTAGTCTGCTCTGGCTGCAGTAACAGAATACCGCAGACTGGGTGGCTTAAACAACAGAGATGTAGTTCCTCACAGTTCTGAAGGCTGGAAGTTCATGATCAAGGTGTTGGCAGGGCTGGCTTCTTCTGAGGCTTCTCTCCTTGGCTTGCAGATGGCCTCCTTCATGGTGTCCTCACGCGGTCATCCCTCTATGTGTCTAATCTCCTCTTCTCATAAGGACACCAGTCCTACAGGATTAGGGCCCACCCTAATGACCCCATTGTAACTTAATTACCTCAGTAAAGGCCCTATCTCTAAATACAGTAACGTTCTGACCTACTCGGGGTTAGGGCTTCAACATATGAATGGGGGTGGGAGAGTATGGAGATAATTCAGTCCATAATAGTTATTACACAAATATGAGAATACAGAGAAGTAAAAACAATTTTTTAAAAAGTATCCATTTTTCCATCTCTCCAACACACACATCATTTATGGTGTACATCTTTTGCAGGCTTTATTTCTCTGCCCATGTGTATGACACTTGAGTCTACAGATAGAGTTTTAACAAACAGGTTTTCTGCTAATCTCAGTGTTTTGTAACTTACTGGTTTTCACTAACTAATATATATAGTGAGGAGCTTTTCATATTAATAACTATACATCCACGTTGCCACTTATACTGGCTACATATCATTCCATTTTACACTGACACATAAACTCACACCATGACTTTTATAACCAATCTTCTCTTGTTATAATATTATCATTAAAGCTTCTGTAAGTGGAATATTTATAAAACAAGGACTGTAGATGGTTGGGTATCAAAATGATCAGGTTTTCCTACTATTTTTTGTTTGAGTTTAGGTTTTCTGTTTGAGTCTAAGTTAGAAATGGTACCTGGACAATTTAATTACCACTGGTGGCTCAAAACCACCCCCAGGGGGCAACACTCTCCAGGTGAAAAGGCACCTGTTGGTTGTATGTGTGCTTGTTGACATTTTAAGGTCATATTTCTACCTGTCATTTATTGATGTCCATGAAGTACCTTCTTTTCTGTAGTGCCTGGCCAACAAGCTTTCCCCCAATTCTGCATTATTCCAGGATATCGACATCTTCAGCTGCGAAACCTCCACAATGAAGTCTTGGAAATCTCTGGTTTATTCATAAACAGCAGAAGGATGGAAGAAAATTCCTCTGGCAGTACCATGCCAGCCTCTTTGGTAATTAAATTCTATTTCACTCAGCATGTTTATGGGGATTGTGGCACTGAAGGTGGGCTTTCTTGTGGTATACCAAAGTGGTCAGTGAGAGTTATTAATTAGGTAGCTATGGAAATAATAATGACAATAGTGACTGACGCCTGGCCCTTACTAAACACTTTACATATATACTAACTCCTGGATCCTCTCAATGACTCCAGGAGGTGGCTAGTATCTTCTCCATTTACAGATGAGGAAGGTAAGAGCTAAGTACATCCAAAGTCAGAAGCTAGCAAGCAGCAGGCCAGGATTTAACCCAAGTTCTTCTAGTACCAAAGTGCTTGCTGGGGAAGTGAGCCAAAAATAATGTGGGGGAAAATGTTTATTAACAAGGCCTAGTAGGAAGCATCTCAATACTTCTAGAAACTTTAGATTAAACTAGAAAAATCCTTTGCTTCTTTCGCAGTCCTGGTGCAGATATCACAGGGTAGAGCAGGGTTGGGATGGGCAGGTGGCACTCTGGTGATGCCTAATTTGCACCCTACTGCTCAGGAAGATGCAGAATCTGCACCTGTGGGCAAGGGAGAGGGACACTGTAAAAAAGTGCCACTGTTGCAGAATCTATGTATTAATAAGTTCCCCATGGAGGGTTCATGCCCACTGAAGCTTGAGAACCCTTGGACCAGATCTCACCCTACTAGTGCAAATTATTTCTTTAATCAATCAAGAAATTGCTTTAATTCACTGGCTAAGTCTATTATGCTTCCTCTTTAAGTTAAAAATAAAAAATTGTTTTTGAGACATGGTCCCGCTGTCACCCAGGGTGGAGTGCTGTGTCGTCATCATAACTCACTGCAACCTTGAACTCCTGGACTTAAGCAATCCTCCTGCCTCAGCCTCCCAAGTAGCTAGAACTACAGGCACATGCCACCACACCTGGCTAATTTTTCTGTTTTTGGTAAAGAAAGAGGCTGGGGTCTCATTCTTGCTCAGGCTGGTCTCAAACTCCTGGCCTCAAGCAGTCCTCCTGCCTCGGCCTCCCAGAGTGCTAGGATTACAGGCGTGAGCCTCCGCGCTCGACCTAAATTAAAAATGCATTTTAAAAGGGTGTCCATCAATTACCCTCTTTACATGTTTAATAATCTGATCACTTTGGTGTCAGTCTCACACTTCAACACGGTCCTACCATCTTTGGAAAGGCACCTTCTGGTCTTGCAATGGCACTGACCTTGATCACTGTCTTCCACCACCTCCGAATAGCCTTGTTTTCTTCTCTGCCCTTCTCTTGCCCTCACCCCTGTCAGTTTCTTTTCTCTCTGTCCCTGACCTTGTTTTCTTAGTTTTCCTTCTTTCCCTTCGTCGTTCCACAGCAACCTTGGCTGCGCATCTGTATCACACGAGAGCTTTAAAAAAGTCCTCGTGCCCAGGCCACACCCACACCAATTAAAGCTGAACCTTTCGGGGTGGCCCCAGGCATCATTCTTTCTAAAGATCCCCAGGTGATTCCAATGTGTGCCCAAGATTAAGAACAGCACTTTGGCCAAGGTGAAGGGAGGTACGGCCTCCACTTTGGGCAGAGGACTGACATGCAGGGACTGGTACCAGCGAGTTAACAATCAGATGCTTTCAGAAAGAGCAAGGCTGAGCCTCCAGTTCTGGGTTTAATATCTATTAAAGCTGAAGATTCCACAAGTGCCATGAATGAACTGTTTTTATCACAACACTTCTGACACCAAACAGCATGGTATCTTTTCCAACTCTCTGGCACCAGCTGGCTGTCCTACAGTTCAGTTCAATTCTAACATGATCTATCTAGAATTAGTGTCAGATCCCACAAGTTAAGAGTTCTGTCCCACAAGACTACCCTGGGAGTCACCAGGACTTCTGACCAACCAACTATAAATTCAGAGGTGTTAACCCCCTCCTCGGGTTCAATAATTCTCTAGAATGACTCACAGAACTCGGGAAAGTGCTTTACTTACTGTTACCAGTTTATTATAAGAGAGACAACTCAGGAACAGCCAAATGGAAGGGTGCATAGGACAAGGCATAGGGGGAGGGGTGAGGAGCTTGCCTGTCCTCTGCAAGCCACCTTCACAGAACCCTGATGTGTTCACCAACCCGGAAGCTCTCTGACCCGTGTTGTTTAGGGTTTTTATGGAGGTTTCATTATGTAGGCATAATTGATTAAATCATTCGTCATCAGTGATTGGCTCAATCTCCAGCCCCTCTCCCTTCCCTGAGCTCTGTCAATGGGGCTGAGAGGTCCACCTCTCTAATCATGCCTTGGTCTTTCTCAGCCACCAGTCATGTCATTGGCGACAAGAGACACTCTCATCACTCCAGAGAGTCCAAGGGTTTTAGGAGCTGTGTGCCAGGAACTGGGGTCTTCAAATATTTGAAGACCAAATATTTAGTTTTCATTATATCACAGCATGGTAAATAGGCATTTTTTGACCATGGAGGGCATTACTCTCTGTTGCTGAAGTCAATAACTGCAGATCTTCCTAGACCTCCCCCTCTCTTCTGCCCCCTTTAAGATTTGATGATTCTGTCTGCTCAGTATCTTTCAAATTCATTCATCTCACCTGTCCCTACTGCCTTGGTCCTCCTTGTTTCTCACCTGGCTGGTGGCCGTGGGTTCCTAACTGGTCTCTATTCTTCTGGGTTTGGCCCCCTGCCTGTCCTCCTTCAATGCCGCCCAAACAGATCTATCCAAAACCTAAGTCCAATCATGCCACTCCTCTTAAAATTCCTTCACTTGTTCTCCATTGCTTTCAGGGTAAACTTTATACCAGAGGGAACAAGTTAAATGCCAGGTGGTGCCAAAGGGATAACGAAGCAACACGTAGGTGTGCTGGGCAGGGACTGGGAAACCAGGGTGCTCGTGGGTCATTTAGAGGGCAGCTGTGAGCTAGCTCTCAGCTCTCGCTGCTTGTTGCCATGTGGTGTCACCAGATCTTTCAGTTTTCTAAGAGAATCAAGACATCTGGATTTTTGTAAATGTTGGTAACTATTTCACCTTTTAAAAAATGTAGTGCAAGCCGGGCACGGTGGCTCACGCCTGTAATCCTAGCACTCTGGGAGGCTGAGGCGGGCGGATTGCTCGAGGTCGGGAGTTCGAAAGAAGCCTAAGCAAGAGCAAGACCCCGTCTCTACTATAAATAGAAAGCAATTAATTGGCCAACTAATATATATAGAAAAAATTAGCCGGGCATGGTGGCGCATGCCTTTACTCCCAGCTACTCGGGAGGCTGAGGCAGTAGGATTGCTTGAGCCCAGGAGTTTGAGGTTGCTGTGAGCTAGGCTGACACCACAGCACTCACTCTAGCCTGGGCAACAAAGCGAGACTCTGACTCAAAAAAAATAAAAAAATAAAATATATAAATAAATACATAAAAAACGTAGTGCAAATTAAAATATATGCATTTTTATGGTGTTTGAATCATACCTCAATAAAACTAATTAAATAAAAACATACTGTGCAAATATTTGATAGCACAACAAAGTGACTACAGTCAAAATAAGTTATGCTATACTTTAAAATAAACAAAAGAGTAGATTTGGAATATTCCTGATACAGAAATGATAAACGCTTAAGGTAATGGAAACCCCAATTACTCTGATTTTGAGTAATTACTGATTTTTTTAGTAATTACAGATTACTGATTTTGATACAGGCTAGAGATGTATGTCTATATCATTGTATGCCTGTATCAAAACATCACATGTACTCCATAAATATACACAACTATAACATTATGTACCTATAATAATTAAAAATAAGCCAGGCATGGTGGTGGCTCATGCCTGTAATCACAGCACTTTGGGAGAGCTGAGGTGGGAGGATCACTTGAGGCTAGAGGTTCAAGATCAGCCTGGGAAAAATAACGAGACCCTGTCTCTACAAAAAAAGGGTTTTCTAAAATTAGCCATGTGTGGTGGTGCACACCTGTAGTCCTAGCTACTTGAGAAGCTGATACAGGAAGATCGCTTGAGCCCAGGAGTTTGAGGTTGCAGTGAGCTACGATGATACCACTACACTCTAGCCCATCTGACAGAGTGTGACTCTATCTCAAAAAATAAATAAATCATTAAAAATTTAAAAAATAATAAATTAATTTTAAAAAGGAAAGAAATACATTGTTCAAGCATAACAAGACAGCCAACCTTTCCTCCCCACTTCAAATAAAATTAAAGTGCATGCTAAACAAAACACTTCAGCCCCGGGGTCACCATTTTGCCCATTTCAGTCTAAATTTTAGCTTGTTCAACAAAGCCCCGCATGACTGTGCATTTACTTGCATCTCCAGCCTTTATTCCTCCAACAGGTTAGTCACAGAACATGCTGAGGTTCCCAGAATGTCTTGCTTTAGGCCACTTCTGAGTCTTTGCACTCACACTACATCAATTTGGGATTCTCTTGACTCACTGTTCATCTGCTAAATCATACTGGGTCCTTCAATATTTAGTTCAAATGATATCATTTTCCAGAAGCCCTCCCTGGTTTCCCCAAAACCTGGGATAGGTCCCCTCCTCTGGGTTCCCAAGGAATTTGCCATGGTTCTTACTACTGTCCTCTTTCTCCGCTAGCTGTCTCATTGATCTCAGAGCCCTTGAGGGCAGGGATAATGTCCCATTTGTCCCTGAGTCCCCAGAGGTAGGCATGATGTCTGATTCACTATAAACTGTCCAGAAATGATTTCATATTTCAAATGAATTAATAAATGAATATATCCTAATGCACAAACTGCTCAAGGAGTTGTGAACTGCACACTTACTCAGCTCTTTCTAACAGACATACTTTTCGTATTCTAATTATCTATGTGCCTGGACAGTGAGCTCTCTAAGGACAGAGCATTTTATTTATTATCTTACCATTCAAACTTCTAGCTCAGTGCCCTAAAGAGAGGGGTGGAATTCAATAAATATTGTGGAATGTCAGTTCATAAGTAAGGACTAATATACATTTCAGATAGTATTAGTCCCTAATTATCACGGAAAGAGACACTGTGATTTAAAATAAATTAATATTTTGGCAGTGTGCAGCTAAATATCCTTACTAAACTATTGAGGAAGATGTACCATTGCCTCTTTTACCACACTAAGATGTATCAGGTTACAAATGGATTGTCATCTTTTGCATTTACATGTCCCCATACATTCTTCTAAGTACTAGCGTTTTTGCATTGAATGTAGCCTAGAAATATCATGTTATTTAGAATGAAGGAGAAACCATGTGATCTTCTTGACAGATGTTTAGCACAGAAGAAAGAAAATGTTCGCAGACTCACAGAGTCACGGTGCATGGGGCCCCAGGTCCAGAACCCTTTACTGTTTTCACCATTAATGAAGGCACCAAGGCAAAGCAGCTTCTCCAACAAGTAAGTCCATGAGCCTGTGGTTGGGAGAATCCAACGTGTAATATGTATGGATGTATGTGTACATGTGTGTAAATATATCCAGGTGCACATAAATACAAAAAAGCCCATGTTGATGATATACCTTTTGGTGATTTATGAATGTGTTATTCAGTGTTGACATCCACCCTAAGAATGATCTGAGGTATCTTGGTACCACTAGACAGGCTACCTTAACCTGCAGAGAATTCTTAACAATTCTTCAGCTACATAAACCACTGGGTACTAGAAGGATAAAGACCAGAATGAATGGCCCTTCAGCCAATGTATCCTCTTTCTCTCTGAGCCCAGCCATGGGCCTCATCTTTCTTTTTAATGCAGAGCTTATTAATCAATTAGAATTTGCACAAGCCGAATGAAGTCTGTTTGCCATGCCAGGAATTGGATCAAATTCTTAGAGCATCAGCATGGACCATGTGGGCCAAGAAGACATCTTTTGCCCTCCCTCCTAAGGCCTTCCTTTGCATGTGAGCAGCCCCCTTGCTCCCTTTTCCTGGGCACTTGGCCTGGCCTTGGAGGTCCTATCCCTCTGGTGGTGGTAAGAGGCATGGAGAGCCAAAAGCCAGAGAATGAGAGCCTGTTACCCCAGGCCCTGTAGCAGAAGTGGCCTGAAGTATCCCTGTGGTAGTGGTTACTTGCTTAAATCAGTCTGTTTGCCATGGCCCCATAGGGTCAATAGCACAGTTGGTTACAGACCAAGGGCTGGGCTGGGGGGATCAGAGTCTTCCTGAAAATCTTCTGCCCCAACACCCCCACAGATTACACTCCGCTTTTCCTCCCAGTGAGACGTGTTAGCTCTGGTCTTTGCCTCATTGGCAGGGGCCTGAGTAGAAGGGTGTTTGCTTAATCTAGTCCAGATGGTGGCAGCTTTCTGTCGTCAACAAGCTACTTCTCATAGGAAAGCAGAAAGGGAACGTCTGCACCATGAACTCCCTTTGAGTTCAGTCTTCTGTAGTAACCTATACAATATGAGTGAGAAAGAATACATTGGTAAAAGTCAATATATATATATATTTGGAGACAGGGTATCAGTCTTGTCACCTGGGCTAGAGTGCAGTGTCATCATCATAGCTCACTGCAACCTTGAATTCCTGCTCTCAAGCAATCCTCCTGCCTAAGCCTCCTGAGTAGCTGGGACTACAGACATGTGCCACCATGCCCAGCTAATTATTTTTCTATTTTTTGTGGAGATGGGGTCTTGCTCTTGCTCAGGCTGGTCTTGAATTCCTGGCCTCAAGCTATCCTTCTTCCTTGGCCTCCCAAAGTGTTGGGATTATAGGCGTGGGCCACTGTACTCAGCAAAAATAACTGTAATGATGGCTCATCTTTACTGAGTTCTCATAATGTACCCATGTTATATTTTATACCTCAAGCATAAAATGAAATTAAAGATTGTTACTATTACAATTCCCATTTTATACGTGGAAAACTGAGTTTCCTTGGGGCTAAGTATCTTGCCCAACACCTCACAAGCAGTATATATTAAAGGCGGACCTCAGGCTCAGGCCTGGCTGGCTTCAGAGCCTTGTCAAACTGCTCTGTTTGACTGCACAGGGTCACTAGCCAACAAAGAAAACCTTTTAGGCACACTGTCAGGAGTTTATTAAAAGGAGACAGGCACAGTGGGTCACACTTATAACCCTAGCACTTTGGGAGACGAAGGCAGGAGGCTCACTTGAGGCCAGGAGTTCGAGACCAGCCTGGGCAACATAGCAAGACCTGGTCTCTACAAAAAATAAAAAATTTTAAAAAATCAGCAGGCATGGGGGTTTGTGCATGTCTGTATTTCCAGCTATGAAGAAGGCTGAGGCAAGAGGATCACTCGAACCCAAGGAGTCTACAGTGAGCTCTGATTGTGCCACTACACTCCAGCCTGGGCAACAGAGCAAGACCTTATCTCAAAAAATAAATAAATAAAACATAAATCAGAGGAGAATTTAGCCCTGCAAACTTTCCATGAGAAGATAATTAATTCTAATGTGAGAAAAAGAGATTATTTTAGTAAATACTAGACTAGGTTCTTTGCGGTTAGTCCTGTGTTGCAAAATTACAAAGGGCTAAGTTCATGGAATGAAAAACCTAAAATTTTTAATTCAGTAGGAGCTCTCATCCAGCAGTGGGAAAAACAGTTATGCTGTCTGGGGATTATGAATAAATTGTGTCATTGCCCAGAGTAGACATAAACAATCCTTTTTGGACATAGAAGAATTCTTAGAAGATTTTCCATACAACACTGTGGAGTAAGTTCCACTTACAAATTGCACATCGAACCTCTCTGAACACCATGAAAACAGAGTTGTTTTGAATCAAACTTTTGCTTCCCTTCTTAGAAGCATGCTTAAATTTGCCTTTGCTTTTTCTTTAGATTCTGACGACTGAACAAGACACCAAACCTATTACCACAGACTATTTTTTGATGGAAGAAAAATATTTTATATCTAAAGAAAAGAATGAATGCAGGAAACAACCATTCCAGAGAGCCATCGGTCCAGAAGAAGAGATCAGGCAGATTTTAAGCAGCTGGTTTCCAGAAGAGGGATATGTGGGCAGGATTGTCTTAAAAACGCAGCAGGACGTAAGTGTGTCCGGGAGCAGTCTACACAGTAACAGCTCAGTACGTGACTAACCATTGCCCATCACCACCTCCCTCACATTCAGAAATTTCTTGTAATTGCAACTAGTATTCTTCTTAAGTAAATGTAGATAGACAATTTTATTTTTCTGCACATATTTGGAAATGTTCTAAATTACATTTAGAACATTTGTAAGATAAAGGGAGCAAGAACATAAAAGGATTCCTTAAGTACGTCATCAGTGGGTCCAGTTTTCTTTTCTTTCTTTCTTTTTTTTTTTGAGACAGGGTCTCACTCTGTCGCTCAGGCTGGAGTGCAGTGGTGTGATCATAGCTCTTTGTAGCCCCAAACTCCTGGGCTCCAACAATCCTCCCGTCTCAGCCTCCAGGGCAGCTGGGACTACAGGCATGAGCCACCATGCCCAGCCCAGTATTTTATTTATATGTGTGAAAAGACATTGTTGTGAGGGTCATGTTATTATATAATGCAAGGCCTGTAGGAATTTTACATTTTGGGATTCATTGTCTTCCTGTTGGTGCCTGCTAAAGTTTTAGCTAATAAAAGGTTCTGTGCTTATCATTATAACAACAGAATTTCTTTGAAAATATTCTGTAATTTCACACAAAGTAAGAATAATCTCTTGGCCTTGGTCAGAATTAGTAACACTTTATATTATGTGTGCTACTATCCCCATGATCATTCCTGTGAAGGAAAGAATGCAACAGTTGCCACGTTGACTCCAAAGTGGTGGCTCCTGTTTGACTTTGTTGATGGAGCTCCATTCTTTTCCTCTGAATAAACTTGTAAGACCCTACTAACTTACTGCCATTTAAAAAAATGACATCTAAGGTCATTTTCATGAAGCATAGAAAATCATGCTTCAAGATGTGTTGCTAATCAGGCATTGAATTAAGTCAGTTCAACAATTTGATTAAATAAATACTTACTGAGCACCTAGTATGTGCCAGGCTCTGTTCTGGGCAACACGATCTGCTCATTTGGGGCACGTAATAGAGTTTGACTGGTAAGACGTCCATCAGTGGTCCATGCTAGCTAGGGCACAGTGGAGAGAAGAGAGAGCCGATGTTCTCCATCGCCTGTTACTTTTTTACTCTCTAGTTACTGTGAACAGCCTCGACAGAGCTCCAGCATCTACTCTAGGGACCTGAGCCACCACCTTTCCTTCCCTAACCTTGCCTCCGGCCATAAAAGGACACTTTATTTAAGCAAAAAAAAAAAAAAAAAAGTAATTGTCTTCCCAGCCTTCTCTCCCTATCAGACATACAAATTGCTAAGACAGAGAACAAGCAGTTCTAATAATAATCACTTTATGAGAAAATATCAGAGGGCTTAGCTGGACTTTTGAAGCCATCTTCAATGTCTCTCTAAATTTTTTTTCCTATTCCTAGTTGTCTTGCCTCATGAATTAGCTACATGTAAAAAAAAAAAAACTTTAAGTGGTAATGTCTGTGAATAAGTAAAATTTGAACCACGTATTTGCATGATGATTTACAGTGTTAGAAGTTCTCAAACACCCACTATGTTGAATGATCTCATGATATAATGGAAAACATTTTACACCTAAGGAAACACATTCAGAGAGGTTAAATCATGACAGGGTCAGAAGTAGAAAGAACTCAGATCTTATGGCTCCTTTTGCCATCCTGTGCTACCAGGGCTGGAATTGTGGATCATCCACACTCAGCACTGTGGTGGGAGCAGGAGGCAGGGAGTGGATGGGAGAGAAGACAGCCCGCTGCTGAGTGTCACAGGGGAGTCTATAACATGGTTAGGACCGAGGAGGGGAGGGGTACCCGTATGCACTGTGAGTGTATATGACAACAGGCAGCAGAGACCTCAGGAACAAAAGCTTAATAAAGCCTGGGGCAAGAAAGCATTTTGAAGAAATAGGGGGTTAAGTTAGAAAGTCTGGCTAACAGGCTTTTTCTAATAAGTAAAATACAGTCAAGTTCTCCCTTATATACCTTTCTTGGGGAGAGATTTTTGAAATGACTGAAATACTATATCTCAAAAGATAAATCACATTAATGTGTCTAGGTTTACTTGGTGCATAGTGATACTCAATAAAAATTTACTGCTTTAACAAATGAATTTAGGAATTATTGAATTCAAGAGGGTACTATAGAATTGGTAGATTTGGGCTATATTTCCATTCATTTTATTCTGTGGAATATATATGTAGTTTACTCATATATTAAAATTCCCCAAATTATTATTGGTGACCTCAGGTCTCTCCTGCCTGCCTTTTAGAATTTTCTTGTCCTTTGGGCTGTCAGACTGTCAGGTACCACATCTTTCTGTGGTCAGCGTGCCCTCCTCTGACTGTTACTAGATCCAAAATAAGCCAAACTGGGGCTCTGTCACAAATTAGATGACCCTGAACAGGTCACCTAACTTTAGTAAACCTCATGGCCCTAATTTGTAAAGTCCATAATAGAAACCACCCTACTTGACTCAAAAAAATTATCATGAGCCTTACATCAAACATGTAGATAATATGTAGAAAAATGCTTAGTAAAAAAAGGGACATTAAGTGAGAACAGTAAATCTTCTGTTCATAACCTGTGGCTTCTAACTAACGTGGCTGAAAACTCCTTGAAAGTAAATAAGCGAGGTTCTAAAGAGTACTCTTAAAAGTAATGTCTAGTGCATTCTTGTTGGGACATCTTATGTGGCAACTTAGAACCTTTTTTGGTTTTTTTTTCCCCCTTTTTGCTTCAAGACATGTGAATTACCCCCAACCTCACTCTCTGATTAAATACATTATGATCAATGCAATGCAATGATATATTATGCAGCCACATCCTATTATGTAGCATGCTCTCTAGGAATAGACATGAAATGATGAGCACAATCTTTTAAGTGGGAGAATAAACAGATTGTGAAATGGTCTATGTAGGAGAGTACAATCTCATTTTGTGTAATAAAAATAGACAATAGTGCTTCTCTCCCCCACTCGCCTTACAGAATGAATTGGCTCCAAGAAATCCATTCATGTAAATTGCAGGGCCATGGTTCCAAGGTTGATGGAACGGCTAGGGCAGGGCTGTGGGAGCTGTGGCTGGCAAGGGTCAGCAGCCAGTCCTTTCTGGTCCTGGTTAGTTTGGTGCCACCTGGTGGCAGTTATCCATTCTGACTTGAATATAATATAATGGGGACAATTCTGAGTCATCTGGCTGGTTGGAACTTCCAAGATAGTGACAGCAGTTCATGGATTCTTCAGGTTAGCAAGCACCATTTCAGTAGCCTGGTCTGGAGAAATTGGGCTAGGTTGAGAATCCTGGATATTGGAGGCTTTTCCTGTGACACCCTTACTTCCTGAGATAGGGTTGCCTTCTGTTTACTTGCCTTGTCTCTCCTTCCTCTTTTATGTGCTCCTCTTGCAGAAAATAACTTTTCACATTTTTGATTGGGCCTGACAAAGAACAAGGGCCATTTGACAATCACATTATATCTAAATTCACATAATTCCCAGATTTTGTTGTATATATTTATTCACATACACAAAAATACATTTGTATATCCATGGCAAATGCCTAGAAGGAAATGTTACCTAACAATAGTGGGGGTTTTTGTAGAGAATGAGGTGGGAGAAAGAAGGAAAAAAGGTGAGAATGCGAACGGTTCCCTTTTTTTTTTTTTTTACTGATATACTTCTGTACTGTTTGAACATTTTTAATAAAAGACATATATATAAAAGCTTTAATGAGATATATCTGTGGCTATATATATAATTCACCGAAAGCCAATTCACTGTCAATTAACCTGGTGACCAGTTCTCATAATTATTGAGAATTTTGTGGATATTTGAGAGTGGCTCACCTCCAGCCATTGTTTCAGCCTTTACACTGTGGGTTTTGTTCATCTAGTGTAACTGTCAATTTCATATGTTTCACATTTCAGATGCCCAGCATTTCTTAAATGCTTAAGGCCTCTGTGGGAATGGATGGGCTGCTTTTCAAATGCAATTTACTGTGTTTTTTCTATTTGGCTTTTGAAAGTTAGCAAAATGATATATTGTCTTTCTACAAATTTATCTATAATTTGGACTCTCAAAATCCATAGCTTATAGCAGCAGATAAATTTGCATGTTCTGGGCCAGACCTGTGGGTCTGTCAACATCAGCAGAAATACAGTACTTTCTTCCTCTCAAAAGACAGGTATATCCTTTAGAATAGTTTAGGAAATAGTAACCAGTATATGAAATATAAAGCTAAGAAGTTGTTTCTACATTACCTAGATACAGCTCAAATTTTTGCTAGTTTTTTTATTCTGCATCATCTTACCTTTTACTCATAACATTTTTTTAATTTTTTACATAGAACCTAGAAGAGAAAAACATTGTCCAAGATGACAAAGAGGTGATCTTGAGCACAGAGGAGGAGAGCTTCTTTGTCCAAGTGCACGATGTTTCTCCAGAGCAACCTCGAACAGTCATCAAAGCGCCCCGGGTCAGCACTGCACAGGATGTCATTCAGCAGGTAAAGCCTCTCCCTCACCACAGTTCTTTCCTCAGTATAAGTTAATGGCATAAATGAGATGTCTATGCATTAACAGTTCATCTTATGAATGACGTTCTAGAACAATGGGGACCTGAAAAGGTAAGAGTATGCCTCTTGAGGCTAGAAAATATTAGTTCATTCCTTCAACAGATACCTAGGTAGTATCTAAAATGAGAATGGATGTCTATGAAGCACTAATAATAATGGATTTAAGAAGTGGCTCTGCAGAATGGCTATTTCATTGTCCTAAAAATGTCTGAGCCAATGCCTAATAACCATCTCTCAAGCATCCTAAAGAGGACAAGCAGGAGGCCTACTCTGACACTTTCCCCTTCTCTAGGTCATGCTTCTCTGTTTACATGGTTCCAGAGAGCCATGTTTATTTCCTTCAGAGCCTTACAGGATTTGCATTCATTAAACACCTTTTTGGGAAGTGACAGAGACTAATGGTTAAGAGCATAGTCCTCAGATCAAGTTGCTCTAAGTTCAAATCCCAGCTCTACTTCTTACTAACACTAGCTAGGCTCTTGAGCAAGATCTTAGATCTATGCCTTAATTATAGTGGTGTGCTGGTAAACTAGATCTTTAAGAAAAAAGAAAGCCCTGATTTGTTTCTATTGTGTAAATACTCCTCCCACATCTGATGTCACTAGCCTGTTCCAATTGGCTCCAGCACACCACTATATGGGTAAGCTGCCACATAGATAACATGGAGATAGTATAATAGTACTTAACTCACAAGGTTGTTGTGAAGATTAAGTAAATATATGAAGCATTTAGTACAATGGTAGCACATGGTAAACACAATTGAAGTGCTATTCTTATTGTGTGATAACTTGGTCAATATTAGCTTCCTTAATGGACTTTGAAATCCAAAGGGCCCAGACTTATGTTTCTTTTGCTTATCTTTGTCTCCCCAAAGTACAGCACAGTATCTGGAACATAATAGGCCCTAATCAAACATTTGATCAGTGAATAATGCATAAGTGAAAGATATTTTTGTACCACATAAAAAGAGAGATCAAGTGACTTCTAAAATTCCTTCAACATCCAAGACTCTATGACAAGGAGGAGCCTAGTGGGACAGAGGCTCCAGAGGGGCAAGATTCTGTTCCTCACTGGCTTTTGTGTTCATGAGCTTTGGGGTGTGCAGAAAATCTGGCTCAAGTCTTTATTCTGTTACTTACTATCTGGGTATACTCTGGAATCTGTATAACCTCTGTAAGCTTAAGCTTCTTCATTGAAAATGGGGCTATTAATACCTAAATCATAGACTGCTGGGAAGCTCAATGAGATGATGGAAAGTATAAGCCACAACTACCCAAACATCAAATGAGGAACTAGATGACATGATCAGAAGATCCCCTCCATCTCCCAAAGTCTGTGCCATGTTTCTATTTAAGAGTTCCATTTAGAACGAATGTCAGTGTTAGAGATACTGTCTGTTCATTTGATCCTAACTTATCTTTCAGACCTTATGCAAAGCCAAATATTCCTATAGCATCTTGAGCAACCCCAACCCGAGTGACTACGTGCTTTTGGAAGAGGTGGTCAAAGACACTACCAATAAGAAGTCTTCTGCCCCGAAGTCCTCTCAGCGGGTCCTTTTGGATCAGGAGTGTGTGTTTCAAGCCCAAAGCAAATGGAAAGGTGCAGGAAAATTCATCCTTAAGCTAAAGGAGCAGGTGCAGGTAATACTTAACGTTATTTTGCTCTCTTCATAAATTACTTGATATTAATAATCCCATCGTAATCAGATTTGGGAGCTAGTGAACACTAGGAGAAAGTTCTGAGTCAAGGAATGGAGCAGGGAGAAGATTATTCGGTTTTGTTTTCCCTGTGTGAAAAAAGATGTGCACCATCACCACCACCCCTGCCTGCGCCCCCCGCCCCCCAGGTCAAGCAATCCTGAGATGGGAATACCCCAGGCCTTCTTTCCAAAGCTCTATTTACTAGAGAAAGATAAGGAAAGAGCTCTTTCTGACAGTGTTATGTGATTGAGGACCTTGAGTTTAACCTAATACCAATGGAAGGTTCTTTTTCCCCTACAGGCATCCCGAGAAGATAAAAAAAAAGGCATTTCTTTTGCAAGTGAACTCAAGAAGCTCACCAAGTCAACTAAACAGCCCCGAGGACTCACATCGCCTTCTCAGCTCTTGGCCTCAGAAAGTGTCCAAAGTAAGGAGGAGAAACCTGTGGGTGGCTTGTCCTCCAGTGACACAATGGATTATCGACAGTGACCAAGGGCAGCATGTTTTTCCCAGGTATACAAAGTCGATGCACCATTCTGACACAGGGCTCAACTTAAACTACTTTTGAAGGCATAGCTAGTACAGTATCTTTTATATTTTCCAAGAAGAGTATGTCCCCCAAAGGCAGGTAGGAATAGTACCTTAAAACAGGTAAAGGGCTCTGAAGATACATGTAACATGAGCTTTTACAATTTTAGGCCTCCTTATTTTGCAGATATAACTAAGCAAAGGCCCCAAGAAGGCAACCATCTTGCCCAGAGTACCACAACAGCCTTATTTCATGAGACATAGAACTGTCTTCATTATTAATTATTAGTAAGTCACATGTACATTCTTCAAGGGCTCTGTGGATCATTCAGCTTTCGCTCTTTTGGATTTCCAGTTTTATGTGGTCTAATTTAGATTTGATTTAGCCTTAACAACTTCATGTCCTCTGCCTTAATTAAAAAAATAAAAATTTGGCATCAAGGATGTGATAGTTAAAAGAAAACAAAATAACAACATCCATCTCAAAAATGCAATAAATCAAGGGCTTCAGTTGCCAGCCCACAGCTTGGTATTTACATACAGAGTAAACTTCATTCAATCTCGAATTATTTATATGGGACCTATAAAAGCATGTCCAAACATAAGTTTCTTTTCACTTAGTTTCTTAATGAACCGAAGGGATCATTAAAGCCCACTTTTCCCCTATCCTGTTGTAGTTCTAAGACTTTGAATTCATTAGAGATCAGCAGCATGGTGAAGGCATTGTTACTTATACTACAGAGCTTCACCATCTGTCTTTATCACAATCAGGAGTTTTTCATATAAAATTGCAAAAATTGAAGAAGCTCACAAAGAACTCACTAATACCTCTTGACAGAGCCAAATTTGATTTATAACAACTCCAAGACAAACCAAATACATTGAGACCATGTTTCTACATTTAAGGAGCAACTCCTAAAATAATTGGTGCCCCATATTATGCTTGCAAAACTCTTTCAAAATAACAGGCAAGGCCAGATGCAGAAAAGTATCCCCTCCAAAATATCTGTATATCCATCTAATCCAAAAGATCCTGTATGCAAAGACTCATGAGAAAGAAATCTCACTACTAT
Organism: Mirza zaza; assembly: GCA_008750895.1. Lineage (NCBI taxonomy): Eukaryota > Metazoa > Chordata > Mammalia > Primates > Cheirogaleidae > Mirza > Mirza zaza. The sequence continues at coordinate 26,482 of VSMD01141402.1, read as the reverse complement.
AGTAACAGTCCACATCACATAGCAGATAATAGTATGGGTAGATTAGTGAAGCTATGAGGAGGTTCAGCACCCTTTTTCTGTTATACATCTGGTATATCAATTTTTAAAGTTTGAGACTTTCTTTTCTGCCCCAATGTTGCTAAAACAATCAGTGCCTCTTCCAAAAACCAAGCGAGTTTTATGAGTAAACACCAATGTTGAGCATCTCCACCTTTGAGAAAATGACTCACCATGGTAGTGGATCTGTGACCAAACCATTAAGGACAGTGATCAGAATTTAAAATATTATTTTCCATATCTAGAACTTAATATCAAATAAATCATAGGTGTGATATTATATATACCTCTATATTATAACATCTGTAATGACAGAGTGAAATTACACTAAGGCTGATAAATTGGTCATATACTACTCTATACATAAAGAGCCCTATGTGTACTCCAAGATCACATTAAGTACCTCAGAATATAACCCCACTAGAAATTGGAATTAAAAATATGTATACTATAATGGAGCCGGCACAGTGGCTCACGCCTATAATCCTATGCTCTGGGAGGCCGAGGTGGGGAGTTTGCTTGAGGTCAGAAGTTCCAGACCAGCCTTAGCAAGAGTGAGACCTCCATCTCTACTGAAAATAGAAAAAATTACCTCGGCAAGTAAAAATAGAAAAAAAAATTAGCCAGGTGTGGTTGTGAGCACCTGTAGTCCCAGCTACTCGGGAGGCTGAGGCAGGAGGATTGCTTGAGCCCAGGAGTTTGAGGTTGCTGTGAGCTAAGCTGACACCACGGCACTCTAGCCCAGGTAACAGAGTGAGACTCTGTCTCAAAAATAATAATATGTATACTATTACAAACATTGCTAATTGCTTCTATTTTAAGAGAATGCGGGAGGGTGACACTGATTTAGATGATTACCTCTGGATTCAATTTCCCTGTAGCAAGCAGACTTTTAGAATCATTCAGTTGACTTCACATTGCTTGAAGTTGGGGAAGCTCATCTTTCAAAACTGCCATTGGTGTATCTATGAGGATTTACATCCCATGTTATGACCTCCTTTACAATGGTGTTTCCAAGAAAGGGCACTTTTTTTTTCTTTAAGGGGGGGCCTTTCTGTATATATTTTAAGAAAATAAGTGTATTTTTGCTACTTTCTGAGTGACATATTTCATGTTATTTGTTATAAAATGATTATTTCTAAAGTTTCAATAACTTAAGAATTTGTAAATAAGTAAATATTCATCATACTCTTAACTGAATAGATATATATTTAATTGAAGGAATTCCACCTTTTCTTAAAGTTGAATGATTGATTTGAATGTGATTAAAAAAAAAAGAAAAAGACTTTCCAAGGAATCTAGTGATCCAGGGCAGAAATAGTCCAATGTTCTACCTCCCAAGAACACTATGTTCTAACATTGCGTTCAAAACAAACAGTCTCTTCCTCAAACTCAGCCACCAGAGCTATAGGTTTCTGTTGGTCGAACCCTTGCTATACTGTAAATGTTTCTGTTCTTCATTTTCAACATACTAATAAGCCTATGTATACAACATTACAGGTGAAGATCTTTCAGCAAGAAGTTAAAGTCAAGCGTGAACATGGTGGAGACAAATATAATGTACTTATTTTCATTAGACTTTAAACTGGAAACTAATGATTTTGGAACTGAAGTCCTCTTCACATGTGAGGTGCATGCTGAGGATAAGCAAAACGGCACAGGGCTAATAAGCTACCAAACAATTGATGAATGAAGTAAAGAAGCCCAGGGGATTGACATTTTACAAGTGTCAGCAGTTGGAAAAACCATCCCTAAGCTTGTAATAATTAATTTAGAACAAGGATCAACACTTTTTGCCTATAAAGGGCCATTTGGTCTTTGTTGCAACTGAACTCTGCCATTATAGTACAAAGCAGCCACAGACAATATGTACATGAGTGAACGTGGCTGTATTCCAATAAAACTTTATTTATAGACACTGAAATTGGAATTTCATATAATTTTCACGTTACAAATATTCTTTTGATTTTTTTAATCATTTAAAAATATAAATACTATTCTAAGTTTAAGAGCCATACAAAAATAGGTAGCAGGCTGGATTTGGCCCGAGGGCCTGACTTAGAGAACTGGGAACAAGAGGCACAGAGGTCTGAAAACATGAAAGCTAGTTTAGCCATGTATTTTATGGCTGAGAATTGGAAACTTGGGCATTGTAAATGTGAATACGTCCCATAAGATTCATTAAAAGCAATTCAATTTAGTTCCTATGTTGTGTACCATAGTGCACTCTTCTTTAGGATTTCTTTTTACATATAGAAATACTTGTTTTTTAAAAAGGTCATTGCTTACATATTCACAGATTATTCCATTTTTGGTTTTCACAAAATTTAGAATGATGTATAATTTAGTATCTACTGAGTTGTGGTGTCTTAAGAAACCTAACCATTTTTTAAAAGAAAAGTAGATTGAGTTGGTGTTTAAGGTAAATTTATTTATTTTGCAAGGCTTGAACTGACACTGTACTTACCTATTTATTACACATAGCTTTCTTGATATTGCTATGGATTAGAGGCATTAGTAGTTCTATTTGAAGACAAACTTCTAAAAGGAAAATATATGCTCTGGACATCTGAAATGGGGCTAGACTTTCATGTACAATAGCTTCATCTTCATTTCTGATTAACTGAAGAGCTAACCACAAATGAAATGATCTAAGTCATATTTATCATTTAATGTAAATTATTTTTAAAACCTTGCTGTACACTATCAACTAAGTGTCAAGGATTCTTTTTATTCTTGGCATAAAGCAAATTATGACTTTAAAAGTAAAATATGTATTCCTCTAAAATAAACCCCAAACTTTATCTTTCCATTGGTTTCATTAAATTTTAAGACATTTTTCTTTGAATTATAAAACATACTAACAATCCTAACCTTTGCTTTGAGAAGTTTTTTTTTTACTGGTTATAAAAAATGCATAAAACAATCCCCATGTCTTCTGCATATTTTAAAAACAGAAGTGTTAAAAATACACCACAGCTTTCATGTCATTGAAAGTTCTGAGTCAAAGCCTTAATACTGGAAGAACTACCACTTTCTTGGTAACAGAATTCAAGCCATACCAGTTTAATGCAATTTGTATAGTACTACAGGTTTCCTTTTAAATCAGTCTGTAACAAATGCACAATGCTGCCCCATTTTTAAAAATATTTTGGAATCACTTTATCAAGCCTCTATAAATTAATTGGCCTAATGGTTTGGCTTACCATGTGTGGAAAACTGAGTTATTGATCTAACTGGCTAGAGCCAAAACTGTGCAGAGTAATGAGATGAAAAGCAAGACTGGTCTCTCTAGGTTTATCATTTGGCTTTGACACTTGCTAACCTCTGCCCCGCATGACTCTCATGGCCTTTAACATAGTTGATTTGGCTACAATACAAATCTGAAAATACCCTGAGACTGAATGTGAGACTATATTGTTTAGCAAATGAGAAAACCCAGCCTACTGCCTAAGTCGCATCCCAACGTGGTCATGTATCACATTTTGAGGTAAAAGTACATAATTTATTATATTTGTGTCTTTGGGACTTTAGGAAGGACACATTGCTTAAAAATATAAAGGGTCTACTCTACTTGTATATTACAAATGACCAGCACAACGTGATGTTTGCTGAAAATTTTAATTTAACGCTTATCTGAATTATACAGCTGTATTAATATACAAAATGAAAGAAATTACCCAAAATAGCCACTATGGCTATACACACCCATTACCATTTCATACTTTTTAGGCTACAAGAAATCTGGGTAGCAAACTCTTATCAGTAAAGTTGATATGGAAAGGAATTTAAATATGCAAGCTGGGTTTACTATAATAATTTAAGAAGCAATACTAGGGTAGGCCTGGTGGCTCACTCCTGTAATCCTAGCACTCTGGGAGGCCAAGGCAGGAGGATCACTTGAGGTCAGGGTTTGAGACCAGCCTGAACAAGAGTGAGACCCCATTTCTACAAAAAATAGAGAAATTAGCCCAGCATGGTGACACATGGCCTATAGTCCCAGTTAATTGGGAGGCTGAGGCAGGAGGATCACTTGAGCCCAGGAGTTTGAGGTTGCAGCAGTGAGCTATGATGACACCACTACACTCTAGCTAGGATGACAGAGCAAGTCTGTCTCAAAAAAAAGAAAGGAGCATGAATTCCGTCCCTCTGTTAGGTGGTGCTTTTAAAAGAAATCTATTTGGCAAGAAAGAATTAGTGAAAGTATCAAATGTGATATGTGATGCTAGAAGTAATGGAGATTAACTTCCTCTCAGTCACCTGGTCATCTGGAATTGGTTGTTTTGCAAAATAACCTAAGATTCTTGAGGGTGAAAGGGAATTAGGTATAGCTGAAGATAAATCTGTAGGAAGTAACAGTATTATCTGGGCAGATAGTATTTACTCTGTTGAAGTAAAGCCTCTTTTCATGTCATCCTTACCAAGTAAAAGTTACTTACAAATTCTCCCATTGGGAGTAAATCTGAAGTCTAGACTCAAAAGCTGAGTACAAGTGGCTTTTGTTTTTTTTCAGAGACAAGAGTCTCACTCTCTTGCTGGGGCTATAGTGCGTCAGCCTAGCTCACAGCAACCTCAAACTCCTGGGCTCAAGCAATCCTCCTGCCTCAGCCTCCTGAGTAGCTAGGATTACAGGCATATGCCACCATGCCTGGCTAATTTTTATATATATATATTTTTTTTTTTAGTTGGCCAATTAATTTCTTTCTATTTTTAGTAGAGATGGGGTTTCGCTCTTGCTCAGGCTGGTTTCGAACTCCTGACCTTGAACAATCCTCCTGCCTCGGCCTCCCAGAGTGCTAGGATTACAGGCATGAGCCACCGCGCCCGGCCAAGTGGCTTGTTTTTAATCAAACTTGCTTTCATAAAAGCCTTCCATCTCAATGGCTCTGGAGAAGCGGGAGGCTCATCAATGAATGTGCGTCCCCCCCATATGTACTGGTTTCCCTTTTTAAACTACTTCCCCTTCCTTTCTTCTCTCCCCTTCTGATACCTCTATAGACCTCTCATCCTCTGCCCAGACACCCACAGGCCTTGTTTAATTCTGAAAAACAATAAGGGCTTGCTTACCAGTCCAATAAGATTGAATTAACTCCAAAACACAAAGTTACACAACTATGCTTCCATGCCAATAAAGAGTAGGATTTTACTGCCTGATGTCTTTGATCTTATATTGGCCGAGTAAGAGGCAGCCTACAGGGAAAGTGCTCCCAAGGTAGCAGTTTGACACTTTTTCAGTTGCTTCTCTCAAATCAGTAGTAAGACCAGTAAAAGTGAATACCTGAGCCCCCTAAAACATCAGAAAAGGGAGACTGCCTCTTACACAAAATCCACACTTGGGTCAACATTTCCACGGTCTGTTGTTAATAATTTGTGTGTTCTCTGCATCTCTATGTATCAACTTCCTAAAAGCAATTCTTGGCTGATGGCTAAGGATTTTGACATACGAATACCTGAAGTAAGTTATGTTTGAATTACATACTGAATCTCCATGATTACCAAGCTATTCTTATATATCTCTTAGATTCAAAACAAAGCCCATGCCTGCCACCAAGCAGTCCTCTGAAACTTTCCCTACTTCAGAGGAAATAGGACTCTAAACTTTTGACAACTCATTCTGACACCGAACTGGGTAATGCTGCATTTTTTAAGTGTTGTATGAATGATTTATGAAAGATCACAGAAAACTGAGGCTATGTCTTACACCCATTATTATCCCACGTCACTTTTAAGTGATTAGCATAGTGCTAAGTACGTAGCAGGTGCTCAATATTTGTCTAGCTAAAAAAAAAAAATTAAAGCTGTAGCTTAGTATAGCCTCAGTATGTATGTGTTTTTGTATGATCACTAATGACTACAACATTTAGTTCTGAAAATAAAATTTTCAAAACTAAATATGTTTTTGTATGATTACTAATGACTACAACATTTAGTTCTGAAAATGAAATTCATCAATATAAGGTTATATAAGTTAATGCACAAATATATTTCATCCTCAAATTCACATAGGATATTCAGATACTAGATGAGTAATTTTATGGTCCTACTGCCCCGAGTCTCTATTTTAACAAGAAAGTTACAAGCATAACACAGGCATGAAATAGCCGATCAATTTCCATTTTTAAACTGACTTTTCACCTTAACTAGTCTCTGCTGCCAAACTGAGGCACAAATGTATTTGTATATGTTTGGGAAATAAATGATTTCTGACATGTGTTGGCCACTTGTGCTCTGATGGGGACAGACCCTTTGGTTAGCCACACAAATGTTAATAACATTCCCAGATTTTGTTTTATATCTAAAAGGTGAGTTAAAGGCAAATCTTAAACGTTGAATTATACCTTTCCCATTAAAAAATCAAGCCAAAAAAGTCTGACCTCAGAAACACTTTTAAAAATCTCATGTAAGAATATGCTAAAAGCATATGTTGTTAAGCAGATATTCCCCCACTCTGCTGGAAAGGAATTTTCTATTTTCATTTACTTCATCAGAAAAAAGAGCTCTAAGCTCCAGGCCAAAATAATTGACTTCTGTGGCTTTGAAGCAATAAGGGATCTAGTTGGACTGTTGTTTATGTTTTTAAAAAATCCCCTCATCACAAAAATAGGAAGCAGAGAAAACAGCTGTTTTATTCGACTATTCACAGTAGAGAATATTTATAACCTGGTCACTGAAACATGCGTTTCTTAGGCCATTCCTAGAATATGGGAATAGCTGTTGCATAAAATACTGCTTTATAATTATATATATATATATATAAAAAGCACATTTTACCTGTTGGGGGCACAGGGGAACCCCTCACTGGGTACCCTTTGTCCCTAGAACAGAATGGTAAAATCTTGGACTTGGTTCTTCTGCCCTGGAGCAATTCTTCCCCCATCACCCTCCAGTTCATGTAAGAAAATGCAAAGAACTTCAAATAGATTCAAATCACTTTCAAACTTTCTTTGAAAGTAGCCACAATAAATACTCATTCCTTTTTAAAAAGGTCAAATTAGCTTACTTCTTGAGGTGTATCGGCAAGAGCTAATAATCCTAAGTCCAATTTCAAGCTACTTTTTTTCTCAAAAATCTTCATAAAAATATATTCACTCAAATTTAAAATGTTTCTTGTTTCCATCTGTAGTGTTGAAATAAAAATAATACGTATTTAGTTTTAAAGAGTATTTAGTTAAAAAGAGTAGGTAAATGGTAAAAAGTATTCTCAACGGTCTCGATTTTTCTATGCTCTATGCCCTAATTTTAATATAGCAACTACATTTCAGTAAGATCCAGTCCAAAGATTGTTTTTTAAACTATACAACTTATGTTTTTTAAACATATAACTTTATATGTACATGAGGTTTTAAAAAGCCAGCATCTTACTGAAAAAAATTTCCAAATATTGGGGGGGAAATGGCTTTCAATCTCCTTAACGGAATGACATTTTCAGAATTGGGGCAGAACCCTGTGCCATACAAAGGGTAATTCTTCCTTCCCTTCCTAATCATTCTTAAGGAGCTTTTCTTGTATAAAAAGAAAAGGTCCTAAGTTAATAACTCATCTTTATGTGAATCTGCATACACACATATATACAAGAAAGTCCACTGGCTCTTCATTCTTCTACTGTAGTGATGTTTCCAAATATTTGGCAAAATCCAGAGGCAACTGTGTAACAACCTCGTTGCAATGTCTGTTGATTAGTTGACTTAAATCTTCATTCAAAAATGAATCCCCTTGTAACACTTTACTCTGGAAAAATATTAAAGTACAAGATACAAGTTACGTATGCCATAAGCAAAAGCCAAGGTGTGAGCAAAGTTGAAAATGACAACAGCTGACAACATAATAATGACAGATGTTTGGTCAGATCTTGGACATATTCTATGTTGAATGAATAGTCTCATGACCATCTCTGAAGATTCCAACCCCATGCATCCACTCTACCATCAACTCCTAAACATGAAAAAAAAAAATCTACCTATAAAACAATAAAGCAAAAACTAGAGTTAGAGTTACTGAGAGATATTAATTTAGTTTTATTTTCTCTTTTAAAAAAATGAAAACTATCACATACCTTCATTTTGGAGTTTGAAGATTCAACAGGAGGACTGAATGTCATTGCTGCCATGCTATAGGCCTCAAAAAGTTCAGCAGCAGATCTGTAATCACAAATGTAAAAACTGTAAAGATACCACCAAATCTGTATAACTCAAAACAATTAGATTATACCTGGAGAATGACTAAAAATCCATATATTAAGGTATAACATAGTCCTGCATTTGAAATCAAGCAACCCACTCACTTAAAAGAAATCCTAAATTCCCATGTAATGTTAACATTATCCAACAAAAGCCACCTCAGAGAGGTCTGGTATACATTTAGAAACATAGGCAAGGAGCACAGAGAGAAAGCTAAGCCAAAGAACCCCAATTCAGTGTAATCAAATCTTCAACCACAGTTATATGAATTATATGCAACCAAGTCTAACTTAGTCATGGCAGCCAAAGGAGTGAAGCATGGAGTTACCCTTCACGGACTTCAAACAGATCTCAACCCTTTAGCTGTTGGTCTAGATGAAAAACAAGGAGAGGCCATTCAGAACAGACTACATATCTATATCTGTGGCATGTAAATGAATCCTTAACAATTTGGGGTTAATTCATATTCTCCTGAGGAGATGGGCAAGGGCCTACAAAGGTTGTGATTAGGCTCACATCCCAAGTTCCATTCTTCAGAAGATCACTATGAGTCTCCTTTCTCAAGCCACTGGGATAAACCCATTCCTTATCTTTGTCTAGAAAAGGAAACATCTGGCATAAAAGAGGCAAATGTTCAAGATGGCTAAGGGAAGTGTGCTAGAAACTGATCATTAAAAAGAAGAATGACAACTTTTTTCTCCTTTTCAAAAACAAGGGTGGGATAAGGATGGGGGATAGGTGGGAAGTCAGAGGGAAAGAAAAGGTAAGTGGCCATTTTATTTAGTAACATCAAACGTTATTTCTATCCTATCCAGAGAAAGGGTTTATGGAAAACTGTAACATTCATGCCTCACGTAGAGGGGCAGCAGCTGACTTACTGCCCGTAAAAATACAAGCTGCTGTTACCAAATCTCCCAGCATTTCAAGAGAAGCTGGAAATAAATTTTAGGTGAATTCTTCCAATATTTAAAAGACAGCAACTAATTCAATTTTTGTTCAAACTCTCAAGAGGCCAGAAAATCAGCCTGAACCACATGTCACTTATCTGTGATCTCTGAATTAAAAAAACCAGTGGGCTTGCAAGGGAAAAATCTACAGCAAAACGTTATTTCTGAGTGGTGAGTACATCACAAGGTGGTATGGTCTGAAGTGTCCCCTCCCAAACTTACGTGTTGAAACTCAACAGGCCCATGTGATGGTATTAAGAGATAAGGACTTTAAGAGGTGATTAGGTCATGAAGGCTCCCTCCTGAATGGGATCAAGGTCTTTGGCCCTGTTCCACCTGTCCCTTCTGCCACGTAAGGACCGTGTCTCTCCCCTCCGTAAGATGCAGCAACAAGGTGCCATCTTGGAAGCAGACAGCAGCCCCCACCAGTCAACTAAACCTACTGGTACCTTGATTTTGGACTTTCCAGCCTCCAGAACTATGAGAAAGTAAATGTCTGTTCTTTATAAATTACCCAGTCCCTGGCATTTTTATAGCAGCATAAACAGACTAAGACACCATGGTATCTTTCATACCATTTTCTCCTCTTTTCTGTATAACTGAAGTATTTCCTAACTGACTTTAGGTGAATAAAGATGATTACTGTCTTTTTAACTTTTCTGTACTTGTGAAAATTTCCAAAATAAAAAGAAGAGTTCAGTTAGCTGGGCATGTTGACACCTGCCTACAGTCCCAGCTACTCAAGAGCTGAGGCAGGAGAATCCCTTAAGCCTGCAAGTTCAAGGCTATAGTGAGCTATGACTGCACCACTGCACTGCAGCCTGGGCAACAGGGTGAGACCCTGTCTCTGCTGGAAGTACCCATCCAAGCTTCTTGTAGGTCAGAAGATACTCCTGGAAGGGCGACTGTGGTGCCCCTCTGGGTGGCAGTGTTCCAAAGCACCTCTTTTCTTCAGCCTCATTTTCTCCCTTTCTTGCCTAACAGGATCATTCAAAAAAAAAAAAGACAAAACAGAAAGAAAAGAAAAAGAGGAAGCAAGGAAGCTCACCTTGGTTGTCTTGTGGTTTGTCTTTACTTATATAAAGCAAATATGATGATATCTTATTAATTGTTGAACCTGGGGAATGGTGGGCATTTGGGAATTCGCTATACTATTCTTTCTACTTTTTTATATGTATCAAACTTTTCATGATTTAAAGAAATGTTTTAGGTGATTATCAAAACTAATAAAATCACAGCCAGCATGTTTTCCCTTTAAAGCAATTCAGGAATATGAAGTGAGACCAAATCCAGATACCCAACTGGCACTTTACATTTTGTAATATACTGCTTTATAAAACAGACTCTCAAAGTAATGGCTATCAGTTGAATTCTGTAGTTTTAGAATAAGGCAATGCTACTAAATACTACCTTCGACTCAACTCCGGTTTGAGTGCTTCAGAGCCCTCAGAAGGTGCTCCAGCGATCAGGTGAGATGCAAATCTCTGCACTACGGGATGATAATGTCGCTGAAGAAGAAACAAGTCAACCATATTTTAAACAGATCAATACTTCACAAAACACTAGCTACAGCAAAGATTTTAACAAAATTAAACCATTTAAAAATATATATATATGTACAGTATATGTAATTCATTAGAACCACATACCTACAGAAAGAATACTATCTTTGTTCATGGGACTGAAACACAAATCTGTTTGATGACCAAGTTATTAGTGACATAGCTTAATCTTGCTTTTACAGTATAAAAAGAAAAGCAATTTCTATTTCAGAGTGAAAAAAGTTAGTTTACAACAGGTTACCTGACACTTACATTTTCTACAAGTCTCACTCTAATGCAGTCCATAATGTATGATCACTATACAGGTGAAACCATCTTGAAACTGGGCCTACTGAAGTATCCTTTGATAGGACTCTATACGAATGTACCTGATAACAAATCCTCTTCTATTCTGAATAGTGTTAGGGAAAGATTTCAATGAGTCTTCCACAAAATGTCATTTTCTGCTTCCTTAGAAAATGTACCTCAACAGCTTAAAGAATAGTAAAAGCAAAATAAAATGTAGCATATTAAAACAGGAAATCTAAAAAAGGCAGCCCCAGAACAAAATATGCAACATAACTAAGTATTCTGGCAATAATAACTATTAAGGGAAAAACTGAAAAAAAATCACTCACATACCAAACCAACCAACCCACCCACCCAGGACTCCTCTTACCCGCAGTGCATGCAATTCCCACAGCGCTGTGTTCTGAGCATTACAGTACTCAGGCTCATCCAGCTCAGGGAGGAAAACCCCACTTCCCTGAGATTCACTGTCAAGTAACAAATCTGTTTTGGGGAAAGTCTGCAAAAATGTCCCATAAAAAGAAGGATTAATTAAATTAACACTGTTAATTGGTCTGTGCTTGTGTTTGCATTTAAATTTATGACTGTATAAGAGTTATAACATCTTCATATCTAGTTTTAATAAAAACAATTTAAATTTATATCACACAAGAGCAAGAATTACAAAAGAATGTTTTATATTGGCTTGCTTTGAATAGAATTTATTTTATCTTGCAAAAGAAAATGAGAGTATTCTTTTCACTCTGCAGTCCCACTTTTAAGGAATCTTTCTTACAGAAATAGTTACATACACATATAAAGATATTCACTATAGCATCATTTGTAATACCAAAAAAAGAAATAACCTATATCCATCAAGAGAAACAGAAAGAAGCAAAAAAGTCAGACTGCTTAGATTGGAATCCCACCTCTACCACTTACTAGTAGTGCCATGTCCTCTCTGGATCTCAAGTTTTCCCATCTGTAAAATGGGAACACTACTAATAGCTACCTCAGAGTCATGAAAATTAAGTGATTTAATTTTTATAAAGCATTGCTAACAGTGGCGGGGACATAGTTAGAACTATATAAGTATTTGTTAAACAAACAACCAAATAAAACTGGCAGTCATTAAAGAAATAAAGCAATGATATTTGCAGTGACACGAAAATGTGTCTACCACAATTAAGTGCTAAAAAAAAAAACTGTAGAGTGATAACGTACAGCACAATCCCTTTTCCATTATAAAAAGGTTGTCTTGTTTGTGGGTGTGTGTAGTATATGTGTTTATACATAAATTTTTAAAAATTAATCTGGATGGATACCCACCAAATGGTAAATGGATACCCACCTAATGGCACTCTAGGGGAATGTCAATAGCTATACAATTTTATAATTTTATGTACTTCTTTTGTCACCTGATTTTGTTATAAGTATGAATTACTTTTGTAATTAAAATGATAACATAAAACGGGAAAAAAGACACATGAAACAAAAAAATCATTGCACTATAAGAACTTAGTTCTATTCATCTGTATCGCTACTCACATGCATTAATATTCTGGTAGTTGCCAAAATGCCAATACTTGAATTTGGAAGAACATGAAGAGCAAGGGTACAAAGGCGCTTGATGAAGGCAAGGGCTCGCTGCTGAGAAACTTGCTTTCGGCGCTTAGTCAGCATGACATCAAGGCACTGGAGTACAGTCTCAATACCTTCATTGGTAGCACCTAAAACAGCAGACTAGTTTTCAAGGCTGTTCTCATTACTTTTTTATCATGCAACTGCACTTAACTCCAGAAAAACCCAAGATGAACTGTTGTACTGTCCCAAACCATTTCCCTATCCGATAACGTAATGCCATACTGCTAAGGACATGCAGTGGGCTATATTTAATGCATCTCCAGTCAACTCCAAAAGTTCCCTCTCTCCAAGTCTTACCTAAGATGAATACAGATGCACAGCACTGGCAGATCACATGTTATGTACCAGATCCTATTTCTCATTTGTCATTGACTACAATTCTGGTCATAACACATTCTTAGAAGATAAATTTGTATTAAGGAAACATTATCTAAACATACATACCTGCATGTAACTTGAACAGTGTTTTGTAGAGATGTGTATAGAATTTCATTGGATCAATATTCAGAACATCACCTTTGAAATGACAGCAAACACTAATTAGGTACGTTATACCTCCAAAGATAAAGCAAACAAAACTTCATTAAAAAGTATCTTATTACCTTGTCCAGAAAGTATATGAAAAGCAGTCTGGACACAGTGAAGACTTTCTTGATAGCTTAGGTCCTTTAAAAAAAAAAAAGATATTAAGAATGATAATTTCCATTTATATATACATTTTTTAATTTATTTATTTCTGCATATTATGGGGGTACAAATGTTTAGGTTATGTATGTTGCCCTTGCCCCCCCCACCCTAGTCAGAGCTTTAAGCATGTCCATCCTCCACATGGTGTGCATCGCACTCATTATCTATATATATATCCATCCCCTACTCCCCCCTCCCATCTGCCCGACGCCCAATAAATGTTATTCCTATATGTGTACTTAGGTGTTTATCAGAGAAAGCAATTTGCTGGTGAGTAAACTTGGTGCTTATTTTTCCATTTTTGGGATACTTCACTTAGTAGAATGGGTTCCAGCTTTATCCAGGAAAATACAAGAGGTGCTGTATCACCATTGTTTCTTATAGCTGAATAGTACTCCAAGATATACATATACCACATTTTATTAATCCACTCAAGTACTGATGAGCACTCGGGTTGTTTCCACATCTTTGCAATTGTGAATTGTGCTGCTATAAACATTCGAGTGCAGATGTCTTTTTTATAGAATGTCTTTTGTTCTTGGGGGTAGATGCCCAGTAATGGGATTGCTGGATCAAATGGTAGATCTACTTGTATCTCTTTAAGGTATCTCCATATTGCTTTCCACAGAGGTTGCACTAGTTTACAGTCCCAATTACCATTTACATCTTTAAAGAAGTAATTCATTAATAGAGTTTACTTACTCCAGACTCAATGAGAGTATGAAGAACTACTAATAAATCATCAAAAAACTCCACATTTATAAGGTGAGCAAACCTAGAATCAAATAAAACGGAGTTAACAGATAACCTAAAAGCAGAAATAAAGCAGGTAAAAATTAAGTCTTGACTTTAAAACTATATTTTTAATACTCCTCATTTCAAATGTTAGCTATAATGTCAATAATGGCAATTATTGATACTTTTCATTAATTCAGATTGCCCTTTTGACAATTCAGATAATGTTGGACACTATATCAGTAGGAATATATTATTTTTAGTCTGTTTAGGCACTAAACAGACTAAAAATAATTAAAAAATAATTTTGCCCTGAGAAAGAAGTTGCTAAAAGCCAACAACTTCCCTGAAGAAAGTTTACTATGCGTCCAGCACTATTCTAAGTCAGAAAGGAAACAGCAGCATCAGGTTATAAGAAAACAGGTGGTAGGGCTGGGCATGGTGACTCATGCCTATAATCTTAGCATTTTGGAAGGCAGAAAAGGGAGGATCATTGGAGGCCAGAAGTTCAAGAGCAGCCTGGGCAACATGGCAGGAGATCCTGTGTCTACAAAAAAATATTTTAAAAATTAGCTATGAGTGGTGGCATGAGATTATAGTCCCACAGTCCCAGCTACTCCAGAGGCTGAGGTGGGAGGACTGCTTAAACCTAGGAATTCAACAAAAAAAAAAAAAAAAGGAGGAGGAAAGCAGGTGGTGGAAAGAGATAAAGGAGGAAAGAAAGATTCTGCAATTTATAAGAAAATGGACCCTATGACACAGCTTTAAATATAAAATGGAAAGAATACTGGTCCTACTATCTAGCTCAGACTCTGCTATTAACTACCTATCTCTTACTAGGTAAATATCACTTGATTGTCCTGGGCCTCTATTTCTAGAAATAACTAAGAAAACCAAATAGGGTTAAAGAGAATGAATCATATGAGCCACTAAATGTGAGAGTACTCTGTATACTATGTTAGGCATTAAAATAAGTCAGGATATCTCTTCAATATTAATGAAGAATTTTTGACCCTAATCTTAGAACAAGCCCCTAGACATGATATATTCCATATGTATTAGTACAACTTTTTGGAGAAGGAACTTGGCAATATTTATCAAAATTTAAAATGAGCATATCCTTTGATCTAGCAATACATATACACAAGTACACGAAGATATATTATATAACCATTCCCAGTGCAACACAGGGGACTAACCAAATTAAGTATTACATATCCACGAATGGAGTACTATGAACTTTAGAAGTTACAGGATGCTATACACAGCACAATTCCACTTGTGTGAAAGGCAGGCAGACACATCTGCATACATATACAGGAGGGGGAACTCATAATTTTAAATTTTACATTCTTCTGCATTATTTGAACTTTTAAAATGAGCACGTATTATTTAAAAAACTTTTTTAAATAAAGGGATTGGCCATTAAAAAAAACAAACAGCAGGTCATATGCAATCTAGGAATAATCGCTTTTCTGACCAGCCTCTCTTTGAAGATTTTCAAGTTCAAGAACTACATTACCATACAAGGAAATGCATCCCATGGCCAAATAGCTCCAGTCATTAGAAAGCAATTTCTTACGATGAACAGAATTTGCCTTTTTTTAAATCTTCCAGCCACTAGTCTTATTTCTAACTCTATTTCTAAGGTTGTGCTGTCCAACAATAGTAGTCACTAGCCACTGTGGCTAAGTAGGCACTTAAAATGTAGCCAGTCCAAATTGAAATATGCTCTAAGGGTTAAATATATACCAGTTTTCAAAGACATGTTATCAAAAAAAAGAATGCTAAATATCTCATTAACGCTTAAGACTGCTTGTATGTTAAAATAATTTAGATAAATCTAATTTGATAAAATACAT
Organism: Mirza zaza; assembly: GCA_008750895.1. Lineage (NCBI taxonomy): Eukaryota > Metazoa > Chordata > Mammalia > Primates > Cheirogaleidae > Mirza > Mirza zaza. The sequence continues at coordinate 10,544 of VSMD01141402.1, read as the reverse complement.
TAAAATTAATTTTACCTGTTTCTTTTTACCTTTTTAATATGGCTAACAGAAAATTTGAAATTGCATATATAGTTCACATTCTATTTCTATCGGATAGCAATGTTCTACAGCTGCGGTCCCCAACCCCTGGGCCGCAGCCTGACCCCGGCCTGTTAGGAAACAGGCTGTGCATCACCACCTGAGCTCTGTACCATCCTCCCCACTACCCACAATACCCCACCCCCTCAACCCGCGGTCCTTGGTGCCAAAAATGTTGGGGACTGCTGTTCTACAGGATACTACCCCAAATAATTGTGGAAGCTATCATGACAACAATTATTCTAGCTAACACCCATGACAAGGTCATCAGTGTTGACAGAATATAGCAAAAGATCTATCTTAGCAGGAACAGATTACACAGAACTAGAGAAATGACGTGCTGCTAAATTAAAATAGATTTAAGAGTCATTTACATGATCCACTCAAACTGTAACAGCTGGATGCAGTAGTTCACACATATAAACCCAATACTTTGGAAGGCCAAGGCAGGAGGATAACTTGAGGCCAAGAGTTCAAGTTCAAACTATAACGATGGATAACTGACTACACAGTGCAAAAGGAACCAAGAACAAGAGATGAACCTTGGAGACACACAGAATTTGGTAACCAGAAGGAGCAGTTAATAAAGGAGAATTTAGAAATAAAATGTTTGAAATCAGAAAACCAAAAAAGCCAATCGTTATGAACAGTTTCAAGGAAAGACTTGTGACAAATAAAAATTAATGAGAACTGAGGACAATAAATGGGTTATGACTAGTGAACCCTATTTATTGCTTCTTGGCCTTTTGACTAAGATTAGGTATACCCTATTTAAAATTCATGGTTACTTTGGTCTTATTTATTTAGAAAGAACCTAAAAAGTATCAACCTACACAGCCCTTACTTGGCAAGACCTTCTAGAACTGCTGGCAGAAGAGGTGACCTCTGGGCCTTCTTCAATATTCTGAAGTAAGTTACAAACACAATATTCAGAGTCTCTGTGTGCTGGCAGAAGAAATAGACAAAATGACTTTAGAATAAGCTGGAATGCTTTCTTCTGAGTTAGCATAACTGTGACTTCCAAAGTGTAACCTTCTTTTATCCCTTCCCACCCCTCCCCACAATTCAATCTATGGAACTTTAATAAGGATACACAACCTGTGATTTCATAAAACTGGCACTGATCACATTATAGCTTCTTGTGCATCACAAAAATCACACATCTAAATCTCATAAACCAAAATTATATAACTACAAGGTGAAACAATACATTTCTAGTTAAAATCATTTAAAAAACATTTTTAAAGCATAACAGAATGTGAAGCTACCCACAAGTTTAAGTTTTTTCTCAGTACTCTCTGAAGCTTCTGCCTCCCGAAGCTCTCGTTCTAGTTTCTCTTCTGCTTTCTTCCACTGAAAGAAAAAAAGAAAATCTAAGAGTATATATACCACTGAAAAAAGCAGAGGCAGAATATGTAAATATTATAAAACACATACAATACCACATATTGTCTATGAATGCAAATAAGCAAAAGGAGAAAAACGTAGATAAAAAGTATACACAAACCTAATTAATGATGGTGGCTGCCTCCTTGGGAAGGACGCAGAAGAATGAGATGGAGATGAAACATTTGGGATTCTTACTCTCTCACCAATGATTTCTTTCTTTTCAGGGATAAAGTAAGTCTATTAACATTTGTTCATCTTAAATGGTAGATACATGGGATATATTATTGTTTTCTATAATTTCAATTGAAATTTTTTTCTTTCCTTTTTTTTTTTTTTTTTGAGATAGAGTCTCACTCTGTTGCCCAGGCTGGAGTGCAGTAACATCACCTCAAAGTGGGCTTGGCTCAAGCAATCCTCCTTCCTCAGCCTCATAAGTAGCTGGGAGTACAGGTGTATGCCACTATGCCCAGATGATTTTTCTGTTTTTTGTAGAAACTGGGTCTCATTCTGTTGCGCAGGCTAGTCTCAAACTCCTGGCCTCACATGATCCTCCTGCTTTGGCCTCCCAAAGTGCTGGGATTATAGACATGAGCCACTGCACCAGGCAATCAATCAAAATTTTTCAAAAAAGAATAAACAAAAAGAACATGCTGAGCCAAAAATAATTCCTAGTGCTAAATCACCTATAACATGGAAGACAATCATCAATACTTCCTAACCACATTTACATACAATGCATAAAACGAGATACCATATAGAAATTCAATAAAATAACCATTTTTTTCTCCATGTCCCAATGCAGTAAGAGGAGCAAATAATGGTTGCTAAGCTACCTGAGGCACACGGGACTGACTGAAGTTTCCTTCTCTCATGAGAAGATGTTAAAGGCTGCCATGTGCTTAATGGGTCTTTGTTTCCCTGCCACAGCTGTATACTTGCTCTTCCTAACAGATATCCAACTTATATTAGGATAGTATAAATAATTAAATTTACCTTCATTTGTTTATAATTATTAAGTCTTTTTGGATACTTCTGTCATGTTTTCAAAATTTATTACACCCAAAGATGAATACTCCTGGAAATTATGTTTTTTGTTTTGCTTTTACAAGCAACTTAATAACTCTAATAAATTGTTTAGAAATGTTTTAAGACGTGATAATAAGAATAAAAATGACGGTGGTGGTAGTAACAACTAATGTTTATAAAGCATACCCAGTGTTATGAACTCTATTGCTTTACATAGATAATCTCGTTTAAGCTGCACAATGACCCTGTAGGGTACGGTAGGTACTATTATTAGCCCCATTTCTTAAAAAAAAAAAAAGGAAAAAGAATGTTTCCAAAGTCTCAGTAAATAAACAAGGGGCTGGAATTTCAACCTAGGTTTAAAATATAAACCAATAAAGAAACATGATTCAATTAACAGAAACTCACTTTGCTGCCAAATTCACATGAATGCATCCTTTCTGTTAAGGAAGGAATCTGTGTATCATAATTCTAAACTAATCTAAAAGGTCAGCCTGTCAAAAACGTCTTTCCTTTCTTTGCCAACAATTATCAGTCCCAACTGATTTAAGAAAACATTTCTTTGCAGTAACTGGGAAAAGTAGAATTCTCTAAATATTAGATTTTGAAATTCTTATATTTATGATTTAACTATATTTACCTGTGCCTATACTATGATTTTAAGATTAAATGAAACAAACAGAATATTTAAATGCAACAAAAAAGAAAACAAGTCAAACCTTTCTCTGCATTCTTGATAGAGTTTTTCTCTTTTCCTTGAAAGTCATGAACTTTTTTGGCTTATTAATGTCCTCTGTATCTTTTTTCACTTCTACTTCCTTGATTCTTAGGCACAAAAATGTTTTTAACATCTAATATTTAAAAAACACAAATACACATTTTAATATTTATACTACCCTCAAATACTTTATATTGAAAAATAAGCACTTAACAATGTTATTTCCTTCATTAATACAAAAAAACTTTGAAACATCTTTTATCACATTTTACACAAAGTTCTCTTTTTGCTAATCATATTCAGGACCTTGAATCTATAAAAGAACACTAGGTAAATACACAGAAGGACATTAGTAAATACAAGCTAAATATACAAAACTCTGTTTGCAGTTTAATGAGTATAAAGGAAGAGAGAACACATTACTTGACATTGGTGCACAGGACTAGGACGAGTAAACAGACCAGAGAAAGGTCTAGACCAGAACCAAACCTGCTTCAGATTTGCAGTTAATAGCACTAGTCTTCATCCTTTTCTCCCAATAAATAGTAACATGAAGACTAGTGTTAGCAATTTGAAGACAACTTATTTTCTTTTAAGCCAATGGTTCTCCAACTTTAGCAAGCATCAGAATCACCTGGGAGGCTTGTTAAAACACAAATTGCTGGGCCCCACCTCCAGAGTAGCTCTGAAGTGGAGGCCCAGACATTTGTATTTCTAATTCCCAGCTGATATTGATCCAGGGACCAAAATAACATGTATTGCCCTAAGCCCTTCAAAAATTCAGAAACTATTATGTAATTTGGAAATTGGTATTTTGTGTGTTACAGCAACCAGTCTCATATTCAAACACAAAAAACAAAAGCGGTTCAAAATCCTATACTTTCTCTGGAATAAACCACCCTACTGACCTCCTGCATGCACAGCAGCATTCCTGAAACAAAATCTTGAGAACTAGAGGTTTGTATTATTTGGATGTTCCAATATGCACATTTGGAAGAAAGCTGAGTATTTTGGATTACAGAGCTAAAAGCACAGAATGAAAACAAAGAATAACTAAAGGCATAAAGAGTGAACCTGAAGTCATTCTAAGTATCAGAAAGATCAATTTCAAATATTTTGTAGGTATTCTATGGGGTCATGAAATATCACCCACCAATGAAAAATACCTCCAAATTAAAGGATGTAGTTTTTCTTCTAGCATCGCTAAAATCTAAGAGTTTCCTGATGGCTGAGTTTCACGTTCAAGCCTTATCATCTGAACACTCTATGATTCTGAATAAAGATTCTGAATATTTTCTGTTCCTTAAGCCCAATATTTATAATTTTAGTGACTCAAATTAAGTCATCACTTTTAAGGAATAAAAGGGATTTGATGAGCCGGGCGCGGTGGCTCACACCTGTAATCCTAGCTCTCTGGGAGGCCGAGGCGGGCGGATTGCTCGAGGTGAGGAGTTTGAAACCAGCCTGAGCAAGAGCGAGACCCCGCCTGTACTATAAATAGAAAGAAATTAATTGGCCAACTAATATATATAGAAAAAATCAGCTGGGCATGGTGGCACATGCCTGTAGTCCCAGCTACTCAGGAGGCTGAGGCAATAGGATTGCTTGAGCCCAGGAGTTTGAGGTTGCTGTCAGCTAGGCTGATGCCACGGCACTCACTCTAGCCTGGGCAACAAAGTGAGACTCTGTCTCAAAAAAAAGGGGGATTTGATGACAAAGGACTGTGAAATAGGGAAATAAAACAGTAGAAAATATCAGCTTAACAACCAATACTATATTACTAAAAATAAGTTTAATAAAAATATCTATGACCCAAATGAAGAAAACTATACAACTGCACTTAAGTCTCAGCCAGGGATGGTGGCTCATGCCTGTAATCCCAGCACTTTGGGAGGCCAGGAGTTCGAGATCGACCTGGGCAATATAATGAGACCTGATCTCTACAGAAACCTTCAAAAAATTAGCCAGGCATGGTAGTGTATGCCTATAGTTCTAATTACTTCAGGAGGCTGAGGCATGAGGATTGTTTGAAGCCCAGGAATTTGAAGCTGCAGTGAGCTATGATCACACCACTGCACTGCCACCTGGGCAGCTGGGCAAGAGAGCAAGACTGTCTTTAAAAAAATAAAAATAAAAAAAATAAGTCTTAAATAAATGGTAAGATACATGATATTCCTGAAGAGAAAAAAATCAATTCTGGAAGTATTTTAATTCTCCCAAACTAATCTACACATTGAATCAATTGCAATCAGATTCTTTGCATGGACTATTTTGGCAGAAGGAAGTAAAAACCGGATTCTAAATTCCATCTGGAGTAATATACAAAAATAACTAAGACTACTTTGGAGAAAAAATAATGGTCCATGTCTTTTATCACTTATGCCCATTCTGATCAGTATTATCCTACCAGATATCCAAATAAACTATGATGTAAGGCTACATGAATTAAAATAGTATTATACTTGCAAGGGACTGACTCAATAGAACAGAAGAGTTCAGAAATAAAATTTTGTGTGTGTAGGAATTTAGTATATAATAAAGGCAGCATTTTAAATTAGAAAAAGGAAGATGATGATGAAATAACTGTCTATTTCAAATACATATATAGTATAAATATTTAATATATATTAGCTATATATAAAATATATATTCATTACATATATTAAATCTGCATTCATGCCAGACACAAAGATGTCAAATGGTTTAAATATTTAAATATAAAAATTAAAATTAAAAATCTGGGAGGAGAAAACCTATAAATCTAGAGATTGAGTAGGCTCGATGCATGACAAAATACAGCCTCATATCTAAGGCTCAATGCAAAATTAAAAGGCAGAGTGACAGAGAAAAAATTGCACATACATAACTAAGAGTTGATATTCTTACTATACCATGTAAGCTCCATAAACACACAGTGTTATTTCTTTTGTTACTATTTTACCCCCAGGACCTATAATAGAATAGTGCCTGGCACATAGTAGATACTTATTGAAATGGATATACATTAAAAATTTACCACAAGTCATTAAAAAAAAAATGAGGAGAAAAATTGACAAATATTACAAACAGGCAAAAAATTTAAATGAGTAATAAATATATAGAAGGAAGCAAAACCTCACTAAAGATGTACAGATAAATACATATGCTATATATATATAGTTTTTCATCAACCAGACTAACAAAGACTAAATGGTAACATTCTGGGTAGGTAGCAGGGAAATGACACACTCATATCATTAGTGGGAATATAAGTGATAAAATGTTTCTGGAGGACAATTTGACATTCTCTCTCAATTGCTTAAACGTGATTACTGTTGACTCTAGTAACTACACTTTAGAAATTTAATTCAGAGAATACTCAGACGATATGAAAAAATAATATGGCTAAAATGTTCTCTTCAACACTGACTATAAATCAGCAAAAACCTAGAAAAACCTAGAAACCTAGAAACTAACCATCAAGTAGGGGGCTATATATTTATATAATGGAATCCTATGGCAAATATTAGAAAGAACGGAATAACCTTACATATAAGTTCACAACATAAAATGAAAAGTTCCAGAACAGTTTTCATAGTATAGGTTCATTTTTTTCTTTTAAAATATAAGCAAGCATGTATACCTATATCTGCACAGGAAAATATCTAGAAGGATACAATGCCAAACTGTTAACAGTGCTTGCACATGAGATTTGAGTACTTTTACTTTATACACTTCTATAAAGAATTCCTCATAACAACTAAAAATTAACTTGGTAATTTAAAAACAAATAAAACACAAAGTAAGAAGAGACTTACCTCTGGCCTAACTTCGTAATTTCTGCCCTTCACAAAACCAGAAATCACTTTAATTACACCAAGAGAAGCTTGGCCTAATTTATCTTGTTTAAAGAGTTTCTTTACTGCCTCACAACACATTTCAGATATCTGAAAAATAAAATGTTACACTTAACAGGTGTTTCTCAACCTCAGCACTTTTGGGTGAGATAACTGATATTTTGGATGAGACAATTCTTTTTTGGGGGGAGCTGTCCTGTGCATTGTAGGATGTTTAAAAGCTTTCCTGGCCTTTACTCACTAAATGCCAATAGTAACACTCTCCCAGCACCAGTCATGACATTCAAAAATGTCTGCACTCACACTTGAAATCCCAGCACTTTGGTGGAGGCTAAGGTGAGAGGATCACTTGAGGCCAGAAGTTCAGGACCAGCCTGGGTAACATAGCAATACCCTGTCTCTACAAAAAACTTTTTAAAATTAGCCAGGTGTGCTGACACATGCCTGTGGTCCCAGCCACTTGGGAGGCTGAGGCAGGATTGCTTGAGCTCAAGAGTTCAATCAAGGCTGCAATGAGCTATGATCACATCACTACACTCAAGCCTGGGCAACACAGCAAGACCCTGTCTATAAAAAAATAAAAAATAAGAAAAAATAAACAATGTCTGTAGACATTGCCTAATGTTTCCGGGGGGGGAAGGGGATAAAACTGCTTCCTGTATATTAAACTTATGTTCAAATAACTTTCTTAAAGAGACAGAGTTTAATAAACTGATACTATTTTACGGATTTGGGGGGGGGAGCCGAGGGGGAAATCATGTGCTCTATAATTTTCCACTGAGGACAACAGCAATAGTTATTTAGAGCAACCTACTGATTTCGAGATGTCATTCATGAGAGGGACAATCAAAACAATGATGTTGTTGTGAAAGTTGAAATGAGGTAGTGCCACCAATAGCTCACACAAGCTCTTCACAGCCACTTCTGCCATTCCTTTGTACGCCTTTAAGGAAACTACATTACTTTTCTTCAGCTTCCTTTGTTTCCAATCTAATCAAAAGATAACTGCAGTTGTTACTCACTTTACTGATTGGTCAAAACTTAAACTGATTGGCTTTCTTTTACAATAAATATATGTTTTACCACACACACACAAAAAAACCTTAGAGACTTCACAATAGTTCAATCTGCTTAGAAAAGGTTCAATACACATGTTATTAGACACCTGTGAGTGGCAATTGAGAATCTGAAATGTGGCCAGTCCAAATCAAGATATAAGTACAAAACATATGTCAGATTTTGAACTTAGTATCAAAAAAATGAGAAAGATATCACACTAATTTTTAAAACTGTAGATATTTGGATATATATTATTTACTATTAAAATTAATTTGCCTTTTACTTTTTTTCTAGTGTGGTATATTTTTTTAAAATGACATATGTGTCTCACCAGTTCCAACTGGGACACCGGAGCACAGAAGCAATATCTATGCCACCCACCCCCACACAACACCTATACTCCACCACTTTCACCCCCTCATTGGGCCAACAGGATTCTGTGGTCCTTTTCCAGCTCATAGCAATTGGATGATCCTTGGTAAAGGAGCGGAGTAAATGAGCCCAACTAGGTCAAATGAAAGCTCCTGGCCTAGGAAACTGAATCCCTTCCCTATTCACACCCCAATTTTTTCTACACCCTTCCTTTTCTGAAGAAAGAGAAAAAGAGTTTAATAGAAGAGTTTATCATCCTGAATAAATGACTCATAAGTCCATTTTCAAGGCACTCAAACATCCATTTCAAGTTATCCTTCTCCCCTGACTTCGGTGTCTCCAATTAAAAAAACAGTAGATTAAATCCCAACTATTCATAAATTCAACAAGCATATAACTCCTTACGAGGTAAAGGACTGCAGCAACAATATTAAAAACTGAAAAATATAGTGCCTAGTACATGCTAGGCACAGTTCTAAGCACTTCATATCTATAAATTAAATTACTTCTCACTATCATCCTGTGAGGTGAAGTGCCATAATTATTCCCATTTATAGCTAGGAAAACTAAGGCTCAGAAAGACTATGTAATTTTACCATCACATAGGTAATTAAGTGTGAAACCAGGATTTGAACCCAGGAAGTCTGACTCTAGACTCTGCCCCGTCTATACACTATACCAGTTTCTCACTAAACACAGAACACCATATAAAATTCACATTCATGATCAAAGATAAGTATGTTACATGCTTTCAAGATATGTTTTAACAAACCTTTAACCATTTGCTCCAAATTTTCCAAATAAAATTTGTATTGGCTAACCAGGCCTTCTTCAAACTCTCTCAACTTTTGGGTTTCTTTGCGCATCTGAAAAGGCCAAAAAAAGATCAATCATTTTTTTAAAATCAGAATATGAAAACCCAAAACTTAGCACAAAATATAAGTGCCTATTATATAGGCAGTGCTATAAAAAAAAAAAAAAAAAAAAACCAAAAAATCCTACTGTTTCTCCCATCCCCAGTTCTCCAAATTCTCAGCTTATTTTATATAATAATAATTATCTAACATTACCTTGGTAGATTTTTCTGCTTCTGTGAGGGGTCGGATTTTATATGAAGGAGTAATGTCTTTAAATAATTCCATCAGAGAAACTATCACCAGCTTTCGAACCGTAACAGCCACATCAGGATCCTGTTCCATCAGCATGGAACGTAACTCTTTCAATTTTTTAATCTATTAAAGAAATAACTTATGAGGCTAGAGAAGTCATGGCAAAACAATTATGAACAAAAGACAACAGCCCTATATCTGGCACAACAAGTGGAATTCACACAATGACTGAGAGTTTAGTCAAGCCATGTAGAACCCCAGATACTGCTCACATTTCCCACAGATAAATCACTAAAGTTATAAGGTAGTCATATTTTTGTTATATAGTTAGAAAAACATAGACTTTTTAAAAAAGGTTTAAATTTGTTCATTTGTCTATTTTCAGAAATTCTCTGGGTTTTTCTAAAGTATGCATGTTCTATTTTTCTAAAATCACTTTTTGACATCTAGCAAAATGTTACATACATCAAATATATTATTCACACATACATGAATTAATTGGGAATTAAATATAATATAGCCACATTAACTTTGGCTTCAACAAGACTGATGCAGAGATATTTGACTATGATGTAATGCAGAAGTAAAAAATTGATTTCAACTAATGTGACTGCTCTGAAGAACTACTATTGCCTGATGGAGTAATATCTTAAGAAGCTAGGTTCTGGGGCCGGGCGCGGTGGCTCACGCCTGTAATCCTAGCACTCTGGGAGGCCGAGGCGGGCGGATTGCTCAAGGTCAGGAGTTCAAAACCAGCCTGAGCGAGACCCCATCTCTACTATAAAAATAGAAAGAAATTAATTGGCCAACTAATATATATATATAAAAAAAATTAGCCGGGCATGGTGGCGCATGCCTGTAGTCCCAGCTACTCGGGAGGCTGAGGCAGCAGGATTGCTCGAGCTCAGGAGTTTGAGGTTGCTGTGAGCTAGGCTGACGCCACGGCACTCACTCTAG
>VSMD01141401.1:0-40947 GCA_008750895.1 Mirza zaza | reverse complement strand
ATATAGAAAAAATAATTTTATGCTTCGTATGGAACCAAAGAAGACCCCAAACATCAAAAGCAATTCTAGGCAACAAAAACAAAATGGGAGGTATTAATATGCCAGATATCAAACTATACTACAAAGCTGTAGTAATTAAATCAATCTGGTATTGGCACAAAAATAGGAATATTGACCAGTGGAACAGATCTGAGAATCCTGATATAAAACCATCCTCATATAGCCATCTAATCTTTGACAAAGCAGACAAAAACATATGCTGGGGAAAAGAATCCCTTTTCAATAAATGGTGCTGGGAAAACTGGATAGCCACTTGTAGAAGGCTAAAGCAGGACCCACACCTTTCACCTCTCACAAAAATCAACTCATGCTGGATAACAGACTTAAACCTAAGGTATGAAACTATTAGAATTCTAGAGAAAAATGTTGGAAACACTCTCCTAGACATTGGCCTAGGCAAAGAATTTATGAAGAAGTCCCCAAAAGCACTCACAACAACAACAAAAATAAATAAATGGGACATGATGAAACTAAAAAGCTTCTGCACAAAGAAATAGTCATGAAAGTAAACAGATAACCTACAGAATGGGAGAAAATTTTTGCATCCTATGCATCTGATAAGGGGCTGATAACTAGAATATACTTAGAACTCACGGAAATCAGAAAGAAAAAATCAAATAACCCTATTAAAAAGTAGGCAAAGGACTTGAACAGAAACTTTTCTAAAGAAGACAGAAGAATGGCCAACAAACATATGAAAAATGCTCAACATCTCTAATCATCAGGGAAATGCAAATCGAAACCACAATGAGATATCGCTTAACTCCAGTGAGAATGGCCTTTATCAAAAAGTCTCCAAACAATAAATGCTGGTGTGGATGCAGAGAGAGGGGAACCCTCCTACACTGCTGGTGGGACTGCAAACTAGTTCAACCTCTGTGGAAAGTAATATGGAGATACCTTAAAGTGATACAAGTGGATCTACCATTTGATCCAGCAATCCCATTACTGGGCATCTACCCAAAAGATCCAATGACACTCTACAAAAAAGGCACCTGCACTCGAATGTTTATAGCAGTACAATTCATAATTGCAAGGCCGTGGAAACAGCCCAAGTGCCCATCAATCCAAGAGTGGATTAATAAAATGTGGTATATGTATACCATGGAGTACTATTCAGCTCTAAGAGACAAAGGTGATATAGCACATCTTATATTTTCCTGGATGGAGCTGGAACCCATACTACTAAGTGAAGTGTCCCAAGAATGGAAAAATAAGCACCACATATACTCACCAGCAATATTGGTATTATGGTATTAACTGAGCAGCACCTAAGTGGACACATAGGAACTACAGTAATAGGGTATTGGACAGGTGGGAGGGGGGAGGGGGTGGGTGTATACACACATAATGAGTGAGATGTGCACCATCTGGGGGATGGTCACGCTGGAAACTCAGACTTGGGGGGGAGGGGGGGAAGGGCATTTTTTGAAACCTTAAAATTTGTAACCCCATAATATGCCGAAATAAAAAAAAGAAAAAGAAAAAAAGAATCCAATAGGCAAGCACCAAACTTTCCAAAGAGGTTATGATTTCATTAGCCCCAAATAAAGGGTCTACATAGTAATCCTACAATTAGCTCACACTGTCAAAGGACAATGTTGGCAGTGTTTCCCAAGAATTGATGAGGATTTCAGGTGTTTTGAACTCAGGTAATTACTCTGACAACTCCAGCAACTCCAGCAACTAGACAAGTTGCTGTTTCAAATCCCAAGCACAAAGAATTTGTTTGTAATATCCAAGGCAGGGTAATGTCTAAATTGTTTGTAAAATACTTTGTTTTGCAGAGGAAAGAGCTGCAGTTTATAATTTTTAACAGGTGTGAAACAGAACAGTTTGAAATCACCTATTTAATTCGTTCTTCAAGCCAATTTGCCTTCAACTGTAAGAACTATATAAAAACCTATTGCAATTCAGAGAAAATAACCTAAGGAGTTTGTAAATCTTCACTAGTTCTTATGCAATCTAGTCATATTTAGTAGTTCATAACATTGACTGATCTCTTTTCCATGGAATGAAACCTGAGCTAAATTCCATTAACACTACTTCCCTAAGTGGACATTTCTGCTGCCCCTTGGGTCTCCCCTTTGGCTCTTTTTCTCTAATCTCAGGTAGGAGGAGAGATGGTACAAGATTCCATCCTGCAGAGCAGAGATAGGACAAGATCCCGCCCTGATAAACCAGCTGATCTCTTGAGTCCAGTTGATTGATTTCTTTGTCACTCTTGATTAAAGATTCATTTCAGGGCAGGCGCGGTGGCTCACGCCTGTAATCCTAGCACTCTGGGAAGCCAAGGTTGGGGGACCACTCAAGCTCAGGAGTTCGAAACCAGCCTGAGCAAGAGCAAGACCCCATCTCTACTAAAAATAGAAAGAAATTAATTGGCCAACTAGTATATATAGAAAAAATTAGCCGGGCATGGTGGTGCATGCCTGTAGTCCCAGCTACTCAGAAGGCTGAGGCAGCAGGATTGCTTGAGCCCAGGAGTTTGAGGTTGCTGTGAGCTAGGCTGACACCATGGCACTCTAGCCCAGGCAAGAGTGAGACTCTGTCTCAAAAGAAAAAAAAAAAGATTCACTTCAATCCCTTGCTCATTATATGTCTGCACACTTCTCTGAGAAGTGTGCTTTCTCCTCTCGTCAATTTTCACATATCCTTCTTGGGATGTCTGTACATCAAACTGGAGTTATCTTAGCCATCATCTCTTGTACCTGGGAAGCCAAACTTGACTTTCCTGGATGCTCCCACCTTTTTTAATTTCAGTGTTCAAGCTTGAAATAAAATGCACAAATTCAGAAGGTCAAGCAACAGCAAAATTATAAACTCACCCAACACTGGCCTATGCAATTTGTATATAAAAGAGCAATAATTAAAGATAAAGAGTGGCTTGTAATGTTTAAACTGACTAAAGAGGAAAAGCATGTGAACTTTGGAAGGCAAGTTGTAACAGGGTTTGATTTATTATACTAGAATCAAGTAGAGTCTCATGTATTTAGCAGCCAGTAGTTATATATCAGAAAAGAAGTTAAAACCGAAATCCTTAAACACAGGAGGAGGGTACATACTTAGTTTATCTTCTCAGATTAAATATCCAACTTTTAAAGTGATGCAATCATAATTGACATTTTAATAACAATCCAGAGTACCTTCTGCACATTGGATAATATATAGTCATTTGATACCATGGGTAATAAAATGGTATTTTAAATACCATAGATGCCAAAGAAAATGAAAGCTGCCACTTAGTAAATCTCAATCAGGATACAAAAGAAAAAATAATTTTCCCCAGAAAACTCTCATATTTTATATCTAGTGGGGGAATAATATGATATTTTCTTATCTATTTACAATACTATTTTCTATTTGCCTTATATTGATTTAGGTAGAAGCTTTCTAGAATTTTCTACACATTATAAAAGAAGGCACAGAGAAAGAGCTATTATCCACCTTCACACATGATTTACATATCCCTCAAGCTTTGGAAAAGACAGTAGTCTCTCCTATATGGAGAGAAGAGAGGAAAAATTAGTGTTAACATATTTTACTTCAAATATACAATAAATATTGAATACCTTGATGGAATACTTATAGAATTCAGATCCAAATTCAGTGGCAATGGTAGTAATAGTAATAATAATTTACACATGCAAGAGCTTTACAGTTTATGAAATATTCTTCACTTGATCATCTAAACACTATAGGGCAGACAGTCTTCTCCCCAATTTAAAGATGAATAAAGGACTCAGGTAGCCTAGCAATTCCTCAAGCCTCCATGACTGGTCAATTATGTAGCTCAGACTGCCACCCTGACCTTCAAACTTTTAATCCAGGGCTCTTTCTACCATGTCTTGCTATACTCACTTCATAAAAATGAACAGTGTATTCCAGGATTTCCCGCCCCTGACACTGTAGAGTGTACAGCCCCTCATAAGAAGCCCTGAAAGGTTGGGCAATTCACCCTCAAGACCTGTCAAGGGTCTGCTTTATGAAAGTAAGAGCTGGATCTACTGTGGCAGTTTGGGAGACAGATGTTTTAGGAGCAAGTTCAATTTCCCCTTGAATCTTCCTCTCTGCTAGGATACCACAACCATCTTCAAAAAATTCAGAGTTCATATGAGACATGGAAATTTGGCTCCTTTTGCCTTTCTTCTCCTGTTATCTATGCAATAGCAGATGACCCCTTCAAAAAGAACCCCAAAGTACCTTCATATATAGACAGTTTCATACAAACTAATCTCTAAATCTTTAACTTGTGCCTATTTTGTACCCTCTCCCCACCGCCACCATCAAAAATAAAAATACTCCTCTTACTATCCACCTACTACCAGTAGATCTATCAAATGAGAGATCTCAGTCACATCTGAGCCTCCCTCAGTCTCATTCCCCAACTTCTGCCCCATCTAATCAGCTTCTGGCATTTTTTTCCCTTGAAAATTTTCCTTCATGAATTTAACTTATTTAGCCCCTGCTCTCCCATCTCCATATTAGAGAACAATACTATTAAATATAGATTTGTCATGTTTCTACACAGTGAGTCATCTGAGCAAAATATGTGTCTAAACACCAAATAGTCTTGGAAGCTAGAGATAGTATATCCCTCCAGAGAGATTTAGAGATGAACCTCCCCAGAGACACTTGATTACATCTGCAGGTAATAAACCTAGAGATGATTTCCCCTCTCTGAGAGAGAAGATCGGCTTGCCTTTCAGGGTAATGAGTAATATATATCTCTTTCTCCCTCTCTCTCTCTCTCTCTCCCTCTCAGGGAGGATGGGAAGATATGTTAACAACCCTATAAAAAGCTCAATCTATTAAAATGTAGAGTCCTTTCCTGTGGTGCACCTTATTGCACATGTTACCCAGTTGAGGTAACATATGAAGTTTAGGTAACATCCAACCCTCATTGAATCATCCTGTAAAGATTGGGGCATTTTGCAGCTCTAGCTGCTGTTTTAGCTGTGAGTAATAAACCTTCTGTATCTCCAACTCAGGGTTCTTATGTTTTCTGTCAGTATTTGTATATAAAACTGGGGCAGACTAACGTTAGCTTGAAAGCAGGATAGAATTTGACCAGTTTTTAATTTAACACCCACCACTAATGCCTTAGTTAGGCCTAAACTATCAACTCACTGGTTTGTCTCTTCAGTGTTTTCTCATCTTCATTCTTTCCACCTGTTGAATATAGTCTCTCTTCAGTCATCAGATTTATCTTCCCTGCATAAAGCCTTCTGGAGAATCATGCATACTTTTAGGAAAATGATATAAACTTCTTAGCATGACCTTGCGCAATGTGGCCCATTCTAACTCACTCCAGACCCTGAGAACTCTCTGTCATTTCCATCAGTGCTATCCCGAGCCTGGAATGCCTTTTAGCACCAGTCTCCCCAACCCATCACCATTTCTACACGATGGGCACCTACTTATTATTTCAATACCCATTCAAATACCACCTCTTCTTGGAATCCTTCCTAAACTCCCCAGAGGTAGCTGCTGTCTTTTCTGGGCTCATTTGGAACACTGCTTTAATGGCTCATAGAGCAGGCTCATTAATATTCTCTGTTCACAGGTTTGTCTAATCCACCAGATTGTGAGCTATCTCATATTGAAAAGCATTGCCCCTTGTAATATAGAGTGTGTACTCAGTTAACATTTGTTGAAAAAATGAATGAGCAAAAGAATGAAAGTTGAAATATTTTCAAAGGCCTTGGTTCTCATCTTTTTCCTCGTTTACATCAGCCCCCCTGCCCCTTGCCCAACCTTGTGATGATTTCCAATGAAGCCACACGTGTTATGTTCACAGGCTCTTAGACCTGTGGAAAAGAATGACAAGCAAGGCTATTGTGGTTTTCACTACAAAGTGCATTTCACATTACATACCTTTGCCACCACTTTAACCACAGGCATCTCTCTATCACCGAAATGAAAGTGATCTCAGGGAGTTGAGAAACAGCTAACTGAATAACAGTTAACTTAGATAACTGAGTCATGTTTGAAACATGTAAGACCTTTTGTTTATCAACATTTTATTTACAAAGACTAGTTATGATTCCCAATCCCACTCGGTCAAGGAAATGAAGTTATTTCATCCAGAAATTCAGTCAGCTCCTCTGGCCTTCAAATCTGAAGTGCAAATGAGTTTGATGAACCTGATTCTCAAGCCAGAGGAACGGCCTACTTGGCTACACGGCTGGTTGCCAAAGGAAGAATAATTTCACTGGAAAAATGATGAGCTAGGCCACCAATCATGAAGGAAAAAACAGAGCAAAGACTGAAACACTCAAAATAGGAGAAGGGGGATATCGGGTAACATTTTCATTGGGACTGAAACTTTAATTGGGAGGACAAGTGTTCATTATACACTGTGTCCCTGGAATATTTTGGCACAGAGTCCAGTGAGTGTTAAAATCATCACTGAATGGCCTCAATCTAAACAAACACCCACTTTTTCCATTTCACACTGAGATGAAATTACTTTGCTGTGTACAATTGAAAAAAAAAAAAAACAAAACCCAAACCCTGAGGTTGTCAGTGTCTCCTTTCCCAGAGGGGTCATGAAAGCTTTCTCCTTCTCCCTACCCCTCTGCTTTTCAAATTTAGATGTTAGTCCTTTGAAAAACTTGTCTATGGAGCACTCAGACCAGTGCCCCACATGACTAACACCAGCATATCGGCCCAGTGCAAGGCTGATTTTTCCACATGCGCCTGCACAGAGCCAACCCATCTCAGCAGAGAAAGTTGTGACAAGTATCTGAGTGAGGTGAATCGAAAGGAGGGGGCTTTTGATAACAAGAACCCTTCCTCATGGAGGATCCAGTCTAGCTGGAGGGAACAAAGCAGCAAGAATTGACAAAGATGATGCCCAGAATGCAAGAAAGAAGCAGTTTCATTGGGAGAAATGTCCCTCCTATATTTTCAATTATTCTGGATGTCAATGGCTCCTTCCTAATTGACAGATCAGGAAATGCAAAGGCTTTCTCCAGTAAGCAAGGATCATTAGCATGCAGGAACCCAAGGCTTTGTGCCTAGAGCAACCTTTTATAACAAAGAAGATAAAAATGATGTATTGTATATTATATTCCGTCAGCAGAGATCATGAAGATCATAATCCTTGAAATACAGCCTTGCCTCACCCCACCTCTCAATAGATAGATTAGGCGGTACATTTCAAGAGCTTTATTCTGCCTTCTTTTTAATCTCTTATTTTTTTTTCAAGAAATGCACATAATGAAACCTGTAAAGCAACTCACTTAAAAGAGTGATTGGAAACAAATTAAAATGAGTAGTGTTTAAATAATTAACACCTGCCAAATGAGGAAGAGGGGCCTTATTGCTGATATTAAATCATATCCTTAACATCTAAAACAGATGACAGTAAGTAATTCCAAACAGTCAAGACAGGAAGCTAATTTTTAGTTCTTGGAAAGTTAAATGAGTTTCAATAAACTTGACCAAAAAAATGGCCTCATTTTGATTTAGTTAATTCTACTGCAGAAAGCTGGGTTTGCATTAAACCTGTTCTTTGGTTTAATATACTATATAAATGAACAGCTTTAAGTCATCGTTTAAAATATATTCATTATTGAGTAAGCTAATGATGTATGTTCCACCTGGTTGCTGTGGAGCCTTGTAAGTAAAAATTGAGGGTAGTATTTTGTTACCAAGAAAAAATATTAGCCTTGCCAAGTTTCCAGTCAATAAATATAACTCACAATAGTGCTGCCAGATAGGCAAATAAAGATGCCCCCTGCCCGCCCACCCACCAGCAGGAGAAAACCAAAAGAGAAGTATTATCCTAATCTGGCCCAAGATTGAAAGTTTTACAAGTATTGAGCAAATAATCCTTAATTTGTGTAAAGAAGAAAAAGACATAATGTGGCTGAAATCACGTCATGGTTTAAAGAGTAACTAATGAAAATTTCAGCAGCTCTCTGCATTCCTATCTCACCTGGGGTTTTATGCCCAGTCATTGAACTAGACTTGAGTGACAGTCTTCAGGGCCAAGGGCTGGCTTCCAACTCAGCCCCATGGGCTGCAAGAGCTAGGAATTGCAGCAGAATCCTCGGGTTAGAATTCTACCTCTCTGCCTAATGCCGCCTTCAGACTGGGCAACAGTGAGACTCTCTGTGGTCAAGTTTCATTTCTTATTTTGTTTTGTGGAGAGTGACAGTTGAGGAAAGCAGCTATAGTCATGACGCTAACTCCCCTTCACATTAATGGGACTATTCATTTTAATTGGAGTTAGTGTTGCAACCACCGTCTTATAAATCAACAACATTCTTTGACAACCCAGATGCTTCATATTAAAACATGTTTGGAAAGTAACTACTCTGCACCTGAAATGGTCTACTTTAGGTATCTCAGCTATTTAACATGGTTTTTGGCTTGGGGGAGTTTTTTGTCTCCCCAAATTATACAGGCACATTGTCTCCAACAAGAACTAACTGCTTATAAAAATTTTTTGCCTTGTTAGAACCAGGACAATGACAACACTTATGATATAAAAAGCAATGAGCTTCCTTCTTGTTTGCTGTTCTTCTCTCAAACACAGCTTCATTATTTGAACATCTTTTGGAAAAAGGTACCATCTGATCTAATAGCATGTTCCTCAGTGAATAACTTGGTGCTGGCTATCACAGGGATCAGAGGTCATTGATAATCTAATTACTCTGGGAACAAAATATGACATGACATGGGCTCCTCCTCCCCCCACCCTTCTTTTCTAAAACCTAAGTTCTTCAAACCATTGCATTTTAACCCCACTTAGGGATAGGTTAGGTAGACCATGGGACCCAAAGAAATGCTTCTAGCTAAAAACTCCTGGTTGACCACAGAGTCTGAAGAGTTTATTTCTCTCCCCCCAAAAAAACCCCCAGCATCCCTTTTCTCCCCTCATCAGGATAGTTTCACAGACACTATACAAATTGCTAGTACCACCTACTGGCAAAAAAGCAGAACCAACCTAATAACTCTTAACTCAAGAGTAGGCAGAAAATGCTACCTAAAGACAGGCACTCCTGATATTTAGTGTCTTAAATAACAGTGAAACCCACGTCATCAAGTTCCACAAAAATGTTTTCTAACTATAATTCTATTTTTATGAAAGGCTTTTTAATCCCTGGTATATGAGGGTCCATAATTATTCCCATAATATAGATGAAAAGTGAACTACCTAAGTTAAAATATTAAGTCAGTAAGGACTTCCAAGCTAGGATTTATTTTCTTCCACCTTTACTTTAATAAATGTATTATTGTTCATTATACATTGCCCATCAGTACCCATGGCTGAACCTGAGATTTTGGTTTGAGACCCGTGAACAAGTCAAAAAGCACAAGGTACTTAAAGTTACTAAATGCTGAGTTTTTTTCCATCTTCACCACAAAATTCACAAGTTATATAACATCTCCAATGACTTTGTTTTCTCATAGGTAAAGTGGGTACAATTATGTCTGCAAAATCCATAGAAAGTATGTATGATTATAATTACATACTTGGAATTTTTTTAAAAAATGGAAAAGTAGGAGAGCAAGAGGGATGGTGGAGAAGGAGAGAGAAAGAAAGGGAGGGAGTGAAAGGGAGGAAAGGAGAGGAAGAAAGCAAAGAGAAAGGAGAAGAGAGGAGAGAAGAGGAGGGTAAGACAGGAAAGAAGGTAAAAAGAATGCGTGGAGAGCCACACATTCAAAGCATTACATTGTGTTTGGACAGCATGTTTCAGCAAATTAGAAACATTGGCACTTTGGATTAAATGAAACTAATTAAAGCTAGTATGTGGGTCATTCTCATACTGATATAATTTTCAGTTTCTAACATAGTACTATAATGCATAAGCTTCATGTTTGCCATTCCAAAGACAGCACACCCTAGTAAGACAGTATGAAATGAGATGCCAGCCTGCTTAATTTATTGCATTGCTGACTAATTATTCTTTGAGAGTTAGTCTTTGCAGGCTGGTTCTTTTATTTTACTTTTTCTAGCTTTATTGAAGTATAATTGACAAATCAGTCTATTCTTTTTGAGGACAGAGAACTAGCATTGTCATAATCTTCTGTTCATCCACAGAACATCTAGGACAGGGGTCCTCAAACTTTTTAAACAGGAGGCCAGTTCACTGTCCCTCAGACCATTGTAGGGCTGGACTATAGTTTAAAAAAAACTATGAACAAATTCCTATGCACACTGCACATATCTTATTTTAAAGTAAAAAAAAAAAACAAACAGGCAAAAACACCCACATGTGGCCCATGGGCCATAGTTTCAGGACGCCTGATCTAGGACAAGACCAGCCATGGAGAGGAGACCTAGTATTCTTGCTTCATTGATGGCATTAGATGGGTTGCTTCTTCCACTCTGCCTTTCCTATGTTCAAGATTCATATTTCCATCTTTTCCCCCACATTCCATTCCAGGTTAATTCACAGTGCAACACATTAGTTAAAACTTTGGAATTACATAGACTGGATTCATATCCCAGTTTTGTCATTTGCTATCTGTATGACTTACAGAAACTACTTCATTCATTAATTTTTTCACTCTTCACTGCACAAATCTCTGCTGTATACTAACTATGAAAAAGCATTATTCCAGGAGGATTCAAGGGTAAAGACAGATCCAATTGCTGCCTTTGTGGAGTTTATATACTAGTGTGTTCCAATTATCATCAAAAATAAAAATGAGTTTTGAAAGGATGAAATGTGGGTGATTTACTTAGCTCAGTGCTTGGAGCATAACAAGTACTAAAACAAGGAAGCTCTGTCTCTAAACAGCTTCAAGAGTTATAGAACCATGATTTTCATTTGAAGCGATTGAGTCAGTCATATTTCCAAAAGAACAACCACAGCTGATCAGTTCAAACAAAAGCCATCAAGCATATATAGTCCCTAGGTCTTGTCATTGAGCAGGTAGGGACATGCTAACTATCTTCTGAAGAGATATGAGGGAGCGCAACATAGTTGAATCTATCTAGTATATTTAGGCTTTATTATTAATTTTGTGACCTTATCCAAGTTTTCTTACTGTCCTTAAAATCTAAGGAAACCCACCAATCTTTCCAATCTTTTCCTTGAAACTCATCAATCTCATCTCATTTTCTGTTTCCTCTGCCTGAAACATTTCCCCCTCACATATCTGCTTTCCCTTCTCCCACAGTTTAAATGTATACTCATCTAAGAGAACTTTCCTGATCAACTATGCAAAACAGCAGCCCTTCATATTCCAGTGACACTCTATTCTCTTATCACCTTTCATTTATCTTCACAGCGTGTAATTCCATGTGGAATTACAGATTTATTTATTCATCTGGTGCTTGCCTTCTCAACTCCAGAATGTGTTGAGATTTTGTCTTTCCGATCACTGCCAAAACCCCAGCACCTAGAACAGGTCTCAATCCAAAGTGCTGCTTTGTAAATATTTGTCTAAAAAGTGAATAAATATAATAAAAATTGCCAACAGCTTTACTACAATAATAGATCTATCTATTGAATTCTACCTATTGGATGTT
Source organism: Mirza zaza (assembly GCA_008750895.1). Lineage (NCBI taxonomy): Eukaryota > Metazoa > Chordata > Mammalia > Primates > Cheirogaleidae > Mirza > Mirza zaza. The sequence goes on along the minus strand of VSMD01141401.1, from coordinate 29,393 downwards.
TTGGTGGTTAAAGGAGTCCCTTGACTCCAAGTTAAGAATCTCTGCCTAAATCCTAGATTGCTCATCTAACATTCAAAATGTTAGATAATTAACTCTAGGATATCAAATATTGCTCTTGGGTTTTTTAGTTGAGGTACTTCTGAAGATGAAAGACCTATAATCAACAAAAACCTTAAGTAAGGAACACTAAACAAAACATCAAATCTTCTACAAACCTTAACAATTTTACCCTGACTTTGCCACAGTTGACTTTATAAGAAAAGTAATGATTGCGTTTCGTCCTCAATTTAACAAACTTGAAAGTTATGTTCTGGGAGTGTGGGCAAGTTTTGTGCTTTAGTTCCATAATGAAATCTAGGCTTCAGCATCATTAACCAATCTGCTTCATAATAAAAATTAATTATTATGGTCATTAGACTAAATGGCTTCTGTCATCTGCAAAGACATAATTGGTACAGAAAATTGTTTCACAAGTATGAAATAATCAATCAGCAAAGGCTGGCTGTACCCATGATATTCTTTCTCTACTAGTTTCCAATAGAGAAGCCCAGAAGTCACTTTGGAACAGAAATGGGTGGTACAGGGGAACAAGGAATGGAAAATGTGTGCCCTATGCATTCTAAACTATGAGACAGCACCCTCAAAGTACACTTTTCATAGTTCTGGGGAAAAGGCAAACCATACGGAAATCTTTGAGATGGGGCTGAAGGAAAGTGTTTTCTCCCCAAGGCACATTCTACAAATATGGCACCCTTTCAACAGACTTACAGTAATATGATAAGTAACAGTTGAAACAATGGTGCTGAAAAGTAAATAGAGGAATCAATGGGAAATATGCAAAACTGAAATATCAGAAGTGAAGCCATGAGACACTTAGAAGAAAGACTCGCAATCGAACACCTATTTTTGTGGACTCTGCAGCGTAGGTCCTGTCTCCTCCACCCATGCTGTTAAGCTTGCTTCTTCTGATGTTAGAGCGTGACTATAGCTCTGACAGAAGTGGCTCATCCATCTTGGGGATTGCCATTGGGGCCTTGTTTGCCAATCAATTCCTTCAAAGGTTCAAACTGGTTTTTCATTCATGTTGGTTTTAAAAGTGAACCTGCTTGGAAGTAGGTTCTGCCCCTAAGCCTATTTCCCTGTTTGTCTGAATACAAAAATCTACAAAACCATGTAACAAATATTTATGTAACACTTACTTCTGCGGGGTACAAAATTTAAAAAGCATTTATTTGTAACTAGGATAAGGGGAGAGACAAAGTTATAAAAAAAAAGAAACCTTTTTCTCTAACCCTAAGAGATTAAAATCTGGTCAGAAAGACAAAAATAAACAAAACTAATTACATCAGAACAATACAAATTAACATATCTTCCAGTAAGAATATAAGAGCAATTTAATTAGAGAGGAAGCTTTTCTGTGTGGATTAGCATGAAGCAATATCAAATGCAGACTCAGATGCATCTGTGGGTATAGATAAATATTTCTATGAATGAGATGCTGATTTTGACCCCAATATACTCACAAAACAAATGGATGTTGACATATGCAAAGATGACTGGGATCATTTAAGCTGATAAATAAATTACTAAATTAAGCAGCCTCAATCAAGTATTATTTGTAGGAGTACCATGCTACCAAAGTTTATCATGTTTGCTTTGAAGAAAAGTTCTTCGCGCAGAAATGTGGCTAATTGTACATTGTTCTCAATAATATCAGATGGAGAAGGTAGCAATTTAGGGAAGATTGCTCCTAGGATAACAATATTGAACAAACATATACTAATAACGGCCTAGTGTGAATTCAGAAACAGGGTCAGCTATTCTATGAATGCTTCCCTCCTTCCCAAGGGAGACTAAGGAAGGATGAATTGAACCCAAGGCAAACTAAACCATTTGCTTTCCATTTTGAGCCCACTTCTTGTCCTGATTGCAGTGTAAGCATTTGACTTTTTTATGAGTTGCTTCATCAGTATCAATTAGAAAAGGACCTGAACACAGACAGCCCTGTGAATGTGCAAAGTCTAACTGTCTTCATTACAATGAAGAAATTGATGCATCCATCTATCTCAGTGGGATTTAGTTGCTTACATATATCTGAGGGATTTGGCTGAGTACAGCCTTTTCTTTTTTCAATTCCCATTGTTTGTAACAAGTCTTTTATCATCTTGAAGTCTGAATTAACATTTCTGTCTCCACCAGTTTAGTTGTTTTTCCATTTGGCAAACTCTAGGTTTTTCCTGTTGTCTTCCCCTTGGGGCATGAATTAGCATAGTTGTGCAATGTTTATTGTTTGTTATTCCTTTATATATTTTTTTGATGTCATCCTCAAAGATGTCGAATCTTCTTCCTTGAGTTATACTGGAAAAGCTAAAGATTTCCATGATGGGAGAGTTTGGGAAGATAGAATATTTGATAGAAGCCTAGGGCTTTATTGATGAAGCTGTTTTGTGTTAAGTATATTCAGCAAACTGTTCTCTTAGGGGCTATTTCAGTAGTAGCCCCCCCCTCCCACACACACACACACATACACTTCATTTTTTTAACTGTAGAGTCAGCACAGCAGCTGCAGATAATGGAGTTCCACATTAAGGAGTCAGTAAGCAATGTATTTAAGCTCCATATTTGGGGTGAAATACCTCCTGGATTCAAATCCCACCACTATCCCTTACCAGCCTAATGACCTTGGGCCTCTTATTCAACCCCTCAGAGCCTGAGGTTTAGCCTGTACAAAATAAGAGTGGAAAACACCTCTTAAGATTATTGTGAGGAATAAATAAAATAATATATATAAAATGCTTAGCGTAGTTCACTACTAAGATATACAAATATCAATAATGATAGAATTTTAAGGATTATGATAAGACCTTAGGAAGAAGTATCAAATTTTGATGATCAAATAATCTGCAGGTTAGATTATTCTGTTTGTAGATTATTCAGTAGCCAGTGGAATTATTCCTTATCCCCACACCTCTCATTGCTCTAGTCATACAAACCATTTGATTTCTTATTCTGATAGCCTCCCCTAGGCTATCAAAGAGATAGGAAGTAAAATCATTTTTAGTACTATTTCATAACTGTAATGGGGATGGATAACTGTAAAGATGGATTAGGGAGGCAGTTGAATCAAAATATGTGACATTAGCTATTAAAGATTCAGTTCCCTCTATTCTTTCTTCCCCCACTTGAGGAAAGTTAGCAGCAAGGGGGAAAAATAACATTTCATTAAAGTGCTTTACCAATGTCTTGGGGGAAAATAAATATGCAATCTAAATGCAAGGTATCATTATATTATTGTCACACTGCATTCATTTAATAAGAGATTAAATTGTTCTGGTTCACAGCAACTACATTTGCTTCAAACTTTCCCACGGTTTCTTTGATATTTTTTATTTGAAGGGGGTTTCCATTTAGAACAATTGCTGCAATATGTTGGTTTTAAACAAAAGCCCTCTTGGAGATTGGAAGTACCTTTAATCCAATCATAAAATTAGCTGCTCACTTGTTTTCTCAGATTTGTTTCTTCCCGAGCTAAGGTAACCTCACCTCATCCTATTAGGCCCATAACAATAAGAACATAACTGCAGGTCCTTACTCCACTATATTCTAGGACACACTCTCTGAGCCCCTTCCTTAAGGAACCCCAAGAGGAACGAGAGCTTCTGCAATCTCAGGGATGCTGCAAGATCAGAAAGTATCTCCACCACACTGTATGTGTTATAGGTTGCCTTCTCCAGAAGTCTGGACACTAAGAAGGAGTTTGAGGGTGCAAAATTTTTAGGAGAGATAACACCTAAGAGGGAAACAAGAGGAAACTGGATGGGGTAGAGGAAGAATCAAATTGTATTGTAAATCCTACAAAGTCTCAGTCTACCTAGCAGAGTGCTCTGGAGCAAGTGTTTTTCCATCAGTGTCTTCCATGGTGCAGAATGTCTTGATCAATCACCATATGTAGGTAAGGTGACTCTCTGTGCCTGAGATAGACCCTAAAGGATCTGAGAGCTGGAGGCTGTCAAATTCACTGCATGTGACTAAGGACAGTGCTGACAAGTTCCTCCTTGAAGGAGATCTGGGCCCCTCATCTTCACACTCCTCCCCTCAGTCCTATCTCCATGGGCTCCATGTAAAAGGAGAGAAATGTATAAATGTGTAGCCAATTGTTCTCAGCAGCATCCAAGACCAAGTCCTTTTAGTCAAATACTCTGCCAGAAGGAAGAAGAATGATGACAAAGGAGTAGTGATAAGGGAGGGATGACCATTCCTGACATCATCATTATTCTTCTTTCATCTAAAGTTTCTTTTTTTCCCATTAGTCCTTACATTCCTGAACAGGGACCACCTTCTACCCAGTAGTCCAAGTCAGAAGTTAGGAGTCATCCTTGACCTCCTCCTTCTCTACCATCCCACATGCAGTCGATCACAAGTCCTACAGAGTCGATCCTCCCAATAGTTCCCCTGTCCCCCACCTCTCATCTCTTCACCCACTTACACAACCTAATATTGGGTCTTGTTATCTCTAAATTACACTCACTTGTCCCTCAAAACTCAGTGAGTAGAACCTCTTCAGGAATGCCTTCCCTAAATCCCAACCTATACAGGCCTCTAGAATAGCTCTTACCATCCCTTATATAATTGTTGACTTACTTGTGCATCTCTCCCACTGGAGTTTATGTTTGTGAAGAACAGGGAAATTATCTGCTTAAATTTTTATCCCAGCATCTAACACAGTGCCTCACACTCAAAAAAACTCTCAATATTTTTGTGTTGAATGTATTCATTGCTCACCTGCTGTGTATGATGCATTGTGCTATTGTGGACTATGAGGCCAGGAAGAACCTGCCTCTGCCCTCCAGGAGCTTCAGTTCAATCTGGTAAACACAGCATGGAATTATAAGGGAGGCATCACATCAGTGGGAAAAAGGAAAGGAAAATCACCCTCAAAAAACCAGAAAAAAAATTAAAATAGTGCCAAAAATAGGTGTGAAAATGAGACAACTGTGGGAAAAACATGAAATTAGAGCAGGACAGAGAAGACATAGAAGGGAAATGGGTTCTGGAAAGGGTTGTTTTGCAAATTACTTGAATAATAACAAGTTTACATGGGAGGAAGACACAGGAAGGTGTGGCCTGATCTAGCCATGGTTAAAATGGTCAGAAAGAAGTTGAAATGAATGAATAAATATGTTAATGAATTAATATTAAATAAAAATTTAATTGGCCAGACAGTACTAATCAATCCTTTGCAAATTTTGACCTCTCACTTTATGACAGTTTCTATTAAGTGTGGCAGGAAATCACATAGCAGATGATAAGGACATGCTTCTCTTTGGAAAATAAATTAAAAATATTGTTTATAATGTAGCAAAAATCCTACTCACAATTCAAGTTAATATTTCATGAGACAAGATAATAAGGTATAATATCAGATTTCATTGGATAGAAGGAACAACAGAAGACCCTTGCCCTACAAGAGCTGACAGTCTTATTTTTAACAGACTACAAATCACGAGACACCTTAAGAAGAAAATGAAGTAGGCTCTGACTCTTTACACATATTAGATACATACAAAATGGAGGGGGAAGTGAAGTATCATATTTTATACCAGATTGTGTTATTCTTGATCTCATTCATCTACATAGCCCCACACCAACTCAAAGGCAGGCATATAATAGTGAAACCAAAGGAAGAAAGTATCTTAGAAGAGATAGACTCTCAGATGGCATATAAAAATGGGAAAGATGACAAGGACAGAAAATGTTTTCTTCTTAGAAGATAAGTGGGGTATGAATTATCATATCAACAGCATTAAAAATATAGGGAGTGTTTAAAAAAACCCTTGAATTGTTTAAACAAAAAGAGAACTATTATTATCATAATATCTTATTTCTTCTTTAAATTCCTTGTTTCTTCCCCATTTCCTTTCCTATATTTTTCTTCTTCTCAATTCCTATTTATTAGACATGGCTCGGTTCTCAGTGCTTAGCTCTCTTTTCTCTTTCACCAACCATGAATTACCTTTAAATTCATCCTAAAATTCTTAGATTTGTTGCTGTGTAGCTTTTTCACACACGCAAGAATTTCAGATTGTGCCTATTCATCTGAAAGTCACATATAACAATATCTTTTAAACCATTTCTTCCTTTTTGTTTCCAAAACTATGATCTAATCCAGACTGATACTATCTTTCACACACATTACTGCAATAGCTGCTCAAGTCTGAGCCATCCTAGACACTGCTGCTGAAGCATTCTTCTTAAAACATTGTCTCTAGGTTGTCCCTAACCAAATACTTTCATGGTTCCCTCTAACCCGCAGAATAGACTGAAAATTTCTACTTCTCCCATGCATTTATGACCTTCCATTATCAGGCTCTGCCTACTCACCTACACTGTTAATTATTTCTCAAAGAAAGCTTCCCTCTCAGCCCTCCAAGTCTCTATTTTTCCAGTATCTTTGTAGCATACAAGTAATATTGCTAACACTATGACTGGTAGGATGGAAGCTTAAAGATGTAAGATACCTTAATCAAGAACATGCTACAAAAAAGAAAAATAGGATTCATACTTGAGTCTTTCTCACTGCAAAACTGTCCTCTACCACTAGCATCTGTGTCTCTTTCACTCAAAAGCTGGTACTATTAACCACTGCATTTTTTAATTAACAAAGGAATGTATAAGTTACCAAAAAAAAAGTCTAGCTCTTGTCTGGTTAATAACTATATAAGCCAAGACTTATACCTTGTGCAAATTTTCAAAGACAAGTATATATTTAAAGATTGATGCTTTACTTAAATATTTATACTAAAATAGATGAAACTGCATATGATGAATCCTTGCTCCTTGATGCAAACTCAAAAGTGTAGGAATTAAAGGTCCCTATCAGAAATCAGAAAACATTTTTATGAGCTAATGAAGACTTTTTAAAAATAGCTTCTGGGAAAGAAAACTAAATACATATTTAATTCCACATTTCCTTCTTTACTAAGACAATAAATTAGGGTTTGGTCTCGCTTCCACACAAATACATGTGCTTATGAATTTATATCAGTTTCATTCTCTCCTTATACTAAAATCAAAGCATATAGACAGCAATTTCTCCTTTCTTGGTAGTGCTGAAGTCCCTAGAATGCAAAGTGGTGGCCTAAAGACTCAATCTGGCCCGCATGTGTGTGCCATTGGCCCTCACAGAGTTTTTCCTTTAATTGAATTAGTTTCCAACATTCAAAATTCAACACATTTCTCATAAAAATCCAGATTTCCACATTTTCCTGGAAAATAAAGATATCTGAAAACACCGGGCCCACATTCCTGCATGGCAACAATCCCCTAAAACTCCCAAGTCACTGGCAGGCTCCCTCTAGATGGGGGTGAGCTCTCTGGCTTACCACAGTCTGCCTGGTCCTTTCATTCATTCATGGATCTTGTCTGGATCTTGTAGGTATTTTGATTCATATCCCCAGGTTTTATAGATGATCAGACACTTCAAAAGTATTTGTAAAAGAAGAGAGCACAATGGAGAACACAAAAAGAACAGAATCAAGGGACTCAGAACATCATTCCAGTTTTTTGTTTTGTTTTGTATTGTTTGTGTGTTTGAAATTGTTTGTTGAAATACTGTCTTGGGAAGGTAAGAAAGAAGTGTATCAAGGTTCCTTCCGCATGTCTTGTTCCCTTTTCCATCTCTACTACTCTTAAAATACAAATTTAAAAAAAAAAAAGAAAGAAAATAAAACTAAAGAGATCATAGAATCATGTCAACTTCCTTTTTCCACAACTCTCATCTCTGCCCTCATCCCCACTCCTCAGTTTGAGAGAGAATATAGTTATGAGGTGATCAAATCTTATAGTCATATAGAAATGTGTGATATTTGGTAGCAACTCACAGAACAAACTAAAATGAAATAACACAATAGTTTGAGGAAGAGTCAGAATATTAAGCATGAAAAGTAACATAAGTGATTGTTAAGGGGGAAAAAAAAGGTAACCAAAAAAAAAAAAAAGGTAACAAACTCAAAAAAGGTAACACTGAGGAATGAACCAAGGGGTATTCTTAAAACTGAATCAAGCACAGTCCATGAGGCCTTTGGTTTGAAAGGCATCTTCAATAAGGACATTTTATATGTATATTTTTAACAAAGCAGTCTCAGCAATTTCTAAGAGGTTATAATGTCACTCCCTTCTATGCTACTGAATACAAAGAACCTGTGATTAAGTAGCAATTCATGATTTAAGGAACTGATAGAATTCATTGGACATTTTATAAGAGCATTTCTAGTGGCTTCCCACCTCTGAGGAGCTAGTTTCGATTTGTACAGTATAATTAATCACATAGCCAGAGCCAGAGAGAATTCATCAAAAAAAATGGAAACTTATTTTTGTGTAATTAGCTACTCTAGTGATTGATCAGTTACTCACTTTATTTTTCCTGTTCACTGCCAATTCTGACTATATATTTTACCTTATTATCTAAGAATCTCCAAGTGGAAAAAAAAACCTAATAATTTTTCATGCTCTGCTTAAGTGTCAATGAAAAAGGCTAACAGAAGAAAAGCTCTTTGCAAAACTAGTTTTCCAAACTTGGTATGTTTGGAAAACACCTTTGAAATTTTGGAATTCAAAATTTGGAATTGAAGTTCCCATGAAAGTGGCTCTGTTCCAAAATATAAGAATAGAAGAGCAGATGAAGTAACAAAGCAAGGGCTTATTAGATAAGCAGGATATTAAAGAGAAAAGTGGACTTTCTAGTTTGAGGTTAGGAAAATCCATTCAAAATCTTCTGGAGAACAAAGAGAGAACTTAACTAATTTGAAAATTACTGCCATTCTTTTTTTCTTTCCTGAGCTACCACCAATTTATTAATGCCCTTTTTGAAAATTTCTTGTATTTTTCATTTGGCAAACAGATTTTCTTCATTGCTTCATACTGATGAGACTAAAAGGGAATGATGTCTTCTCATGTATAAAATAAACCATATGAATGTATAAATTTAGACAAATGGGAAAATAAATGGATGGTTATTATGCAAATAGCAAAAGCCAAATGGATATGTAAGATTTCTTAGACCACAGTGGCGCCTTCTCAAAGATATGTTCTCTTTGCTGTTGTCTTTGAGCCCACAACACTTAAGAACCAAAAGGAACTCAAGAGATTTAGCTGTCAGCCCTTAGCTTATATTTATTTCCCCTTCCTCTTGGTTGAAAGTATACTGGTCAGTCCTATTACATATAAGCATATGTAAAAAAGACAAAAGAATTAAGAAAGAGAATTTTGCTGTAAAGTGAATAAACCAAGTGTGTATTGTTCTTTCAAGTCCACCAAAAGAAACATGAATCTACTAATAGAAAACTACCTTGTACCTTTTGAAACTTTTATGCTTAGTCCCTTTCAGGACACAAAGTACTTTTCAGCTATGAAATCACTTTCTCTGAAAAATGAGAGGATCTTAGAAGGTAACTTTGGGCAATACTTTTCAATGGGCATATTTTATAGAGATTAGATTCTTTAGGAATGGCAACCACCAAGTTTAAGTTCTTGAAACTCAAAAGTTTTCTAAAACTTCTCTTGCCTTTTTTAAGTTGTAATCTAAAATGCTCTCATTTCTTGGCCACTCTGTTAGACTGGAATTGCTCATGTTGTTGGTGTGCACATTTGACGAAAGCTTTTCCAAGCCCTCTGTCTTTAAACTGTCCAAGTATGGCTTATTTCCTTTGAGCCCATTGAAATTACACAATTGATAGCCTCTTTTGCCCTTTGAATGACCAAATCCAGAAGACTTTTCCCACATGTCATTATTTTGCATTCAGTATCTCTGCTCTAAGTCACTGGTTTTCCCTACCTTCCAGCCCCTCTGGTTAAGAGCTGAGGTTTTATTATTAATATTTGACATTTTCCATCTCTAACCATTAGATTGACTTTTTCCAATCTCAACTACCTGTCACTTAAAAAAGAAATTATTTATATTTTTAATTAATAGGTACTTGTTATAATCCTCTACAAGTAAGATGAAGGTGAGGACTCAATCTCAGACTCAGGAGACCCCAAGGCCTCCTTTTTCTTTGCTCTTCTGTTCTCTCCACCAAAGCTTTAAATAAAAGTCACCCCAAATGGCCCCCAAACCCTCATGTATTCATCAGTGTGTAGCCGGTGAAAGGTGGGTAAAGTTAGCTATTATCTGTCATTACTGCCTGAGGCCACAGGCAACACTGGGGAGTTAGGATTCTAAATGTCACCCAAGGGAGAAGGTGAGACTAAGGCCACTGTTCTTAAAAGTTATCCTGTATTCCACCCTTCAGATTCCCTCTCCAGTTTTCTCCATCGTGCCTTGCCCCAGGAGGCTGACCAGTATCTCACATCAATAGGACTCTGGTACTTCTAGGTTTCTAATTGAGTTTAGTCAATGGGTCCCTCAGCACATGATTGAGAGAGGAGAGAAAGTGAAATCAGCACATTATTCTCCTGATTCTCTGTCTTGCAATATTGCCTTGAATGGAGGCTCCCTCAACCTCACCCCTGTCCAGGGGGACTTCTCCAACACGTCTCTCTGCCTCTGCATTCCAATGACCCTTCCTTCTCTCCTCAGGCCTAATGGGAGCAGATCTTCTGCTGCTAGCTCTGGATTCTGCATTATCCCTGTGGCTTACCTACACGCTGCCCACACCTTTCTAATGGTGCTCATATAAATAAAACTGTGAATTATCTTAATTTTAGTGAGCCTCCTATTTCCATTTGGAACTCTGACTGATATAGCCAAAATTTATCTCTAGGATTTTGAATTATATATATTCTACACCTCACCCCAGATCTACTAAATCAGAACCTTTAAAAGTAAAGTCTGGAAACCATTTAGGCAAGCTTTTCAGTTGATTTTTACACAGTGTCAGGGAACCACTGGCTCGAAATAGGAGTTGACAATCAATGGCCCAAATCCAACAAAACCAGCAAAATCTAACCCACTCCATGCTTGGGTATAGCCTGTGAACTAATAATGGTTTTACATTTTAAATAATTTTTTAAAAAATCTAAAGATCTGATGACATGTTAAAATTATTGAAATTCTGTCCATAAATAAACTTTTATTGGAACATGACCATGTTCTTGTTTAAATCTGGCTATGGCTGCTTTGGTGCTACAATGGCAGATTTGAATAGTTACAACAAAGATCATGTGGCCTGAAAAGCCTATACTACTTACTGCCTGGCCCTTTACAAAAAATCTTTGCCAATCCCTGGTCTGAAGGGAAGGATATGTCCCTGTTCTTGATCTCATGCTAAGACAACTCCCTATTATCTATTTGGACAGAAAACCAAGATCATTTCCCAAGTTATATAGGTCACTCACTATGCAAAGCAATGCTTTCCTATGCATTTGGGGTGACAATTTCAAGCTTTATGTGATTTGGGATATATCTATTTATGTGGGCATTTACATGAGCACATATTAGGTGTTCAAGTATTTGAACCAGAGCTAATGGATGCTACTATTTTATGTTTCAGATCCTGTCTTAGAATCCCTGTTCTACCACTTATTTGTTATGTGACTTTGAGAAGTTACTGTTTCACATGTATATAATTTAAGACCTGCCCCATAAATTGTTGTAAAAAATAAAGGAGAAAATTTTATGAAATAGTATAGCATAAGACAATTAATACGATAGTCCATAGCTATTAATTACTTTCCTCTACCCCCATCCCATCTTACTACCATTTTTCTCCTTTATACACTTAAAAAGTCAAGAGACAAGGACACAGTTTTCACTGGGTTCTTTCTCCAATGAACTGAAATTTTCCAAGTTATTTGGGAAGGTAAAACAGGCCTTAGAAATGCACTAATAAGAAAATGAGCATCACAGAGATTTCTATCCTGTCTAATACAATAGCCCATGCCCAGTGGGCACTTCATAAACACTAACTGAATTGGATTTTATTATGCTGTTAGACCACATCCAATTTCTTAGCTGTCTCCATCATCAGAAAAGCTGGCTTACAGTGTATGGAAATAAACAATTTACCCATTGGTCCATGCTTTGAAAGGAAAACTTACATGAAGCAGTTGAGACATTATGCTTTGATAGATTCTGCCCTTGGGGTCTGTTTTAGAAGTGTAGCTTTAGTTCCTCTTTTATCAGTATAAAAAATTTTTCCAAGAAACACAAAGACTTTAAAGACTTGCCATACAGCATACATCATGTTGTAGAATCACCACAGTAGTAACAGTGCTATAGATTGAAATTACCTTGAAGATAAATGAAACCTTGCTATGACCTAAGAATGGAAGATTGGAAACAAAGAAATCTATCACTGAATTCTTCTTATTTCATACATGCTAAAAAATACATGATATTACCCACCACCTTTCCAAAGATATGATAGTTAAACAGAACTGTAAAATATTTTAGAGATGACCTCTTCAAAGGGTTTTCACATTAGATCCCTGGGAGTCTTAGGCAATAACCTAGGAGGCAGGGAGAGCCAAATTGGACATATTTCTTAAATCCCAACCACTTGTTCAACCACAGAACTTTTTGTTTCTTTTGTATATGAAAGTTTTGCATAATATTTAGTTTGAAAAATGGGTCTTACCAATTAAAAAAGGTTGAAAGCGAGTGACCCATGTCCCTCACATTGTAGATCAAGGATTGGCAAACTTTTTCTGTAAAAGGCCAGATGATGAATACTGTATTTTAGGCTTTGCCTGCTATATGGTCTCTGTCAAAATTAATCAGCTTGACCATTAATAGGTGAAAATAGCCATAAAAATTATGTAAAAGAATGAGAGCAGCTATACTCTAATAAAATTTTATTCACAAAAACAGGTGGCAGGCTGGATCAGGTCTGTAGACAATAGTTTGTTGACACCTGTTGTAGATAATAAAAATGAGTTCTGGGTAAGTTAAAAGTACTAACCATGTAGTTACTGCTAGCTATGAGACCATGATTCTTCCCACTACACCACTAATACATCAGGAAAAAAGTGTCCAAAATACTATATATTTGGAAAGGGGGTGGGCAATATCAAAAGAGATTCTATTCAATAAGTATTTCATGAGTGCTAGCCTGTGGCCAGTGCTACATTCTGCCACAATCCCAATCAATACCTTTTTATAATAATTTGTCTACCACTGCACCTAAAAAAGAATGCCTCAAATTGAAAAAGAAAATTGGTAACATTCTTGTGTGACATGACTCATTGGTTTTGCCAATGCAGTTCAGTAAAAGGATACATCAGGGGTGGGGAACCTGCAAATCTTAAGACCACATGTGGCCTTCTAGATCCTTAAGTGAGGTCTTTTGACTGAATCCAGATTCTACAGAATAAATACTTTTATTTTTATTAATACATTTTTCTTCATCTTTTATATTTTTATTTTATTTTTAAAATGAACATATTTAAAATATCAAAGAATAAAATAAGTTTCCATGAAACAATCCTCCCAGATTGACCGGCATAATTAGAACATTAGTAAGCCATAAAGACTAAATTGACAGCTGCTACACTCATGATTTAGTTCTAACCTCCCTGCCTGACTGGTGCTGCTACTGTACAATGCTAGTTGGTGAGAGTTTACGGGGGTCTAGCATGCCAGTCTGTTATCAGCTTTTGACAATGGTGCAGTGTGTTTCTGTTTGAAGTGAAATTTGGGAATAGTTGCACAGCTTGACAGTATTTCTTAATTCTGTCTGCTTAATAGCCCATCATGTCAAAGAAGACCAAGAGATCACAAAAGGAAGAAAACAGAATTTTTTAATGAGGATTTGAGATTGCAGAATTATCTTGTTTCTACTAAAGATAAGATAATTTGCTTGCTTTGTGATACTGAAATATCAACATTAAAAAAAATAGTGCTTATCAACATTATAACACTCTGTACTGCAGAAATTAAAAGATGAAAAGCAAAAGCAAAGACAATTCTGTCAAGCAGCAATAAGACCTGGAAATAACACCATTGAAGCAACTTATAAAGTAGTTTATGTAACTGGGAAAAAAGGGAAGCCATTCAGTGATATAGAAATTATCAAACAATACATTGTTGAAGTTGTAGGATGCTTAGACCCCGATAACATTTCAAAATACAAAACAACTGCCTCTTTCAAGAATCGTAACTGATCAGCAGCATGAATTAAACTTCAACTTAACAATTTCATGCAATACTTCAAAAGGAAAATATATATTATTCAATCACTTTGGATGAATCAACTGATATTACTGACTTGGTGTAGGTTTTATACTTCATTAGGAGCATAACAGAAGATTTTCTGTGTTACAAAGAGTTACTCGCTTTGGGTACACTTGCAAACAGAACATGGGGAATAGATATCTTTAACAACTTTGAAGATAAATGTCTAAATGTCATGAAGTTGGACTGAATTTGGTAAATTTAGTGAGTGTATGTACATACAGACTGTGCAGCTTCCATGACCAGAATATATGAAGGGTTTATTGGACAGATTTAAAAAAGTATTAACAGATCCAGATCCCTCATTTCTTTTCACTGTATCTTGCATCAGGAAAATCTCTGTGCTAAAGCAACTATTTTAAGTGACACTTTGCAACAAGTTACAAGTATTGTTAACTATATTTATGCAAATGCAACATGGCACCATCAGTTTTACAACATGCTAAAGTTGAACAATGAGGTATGCAGTGTGGGTTTGCCATATCATTCTATTTATTTATTTATTTATTTATTTAAGCCATATCATTCTAAAGTGCATTGGCTACCTCAAGGACAGACGTTAGCCCAAATTTTGTCTCTGTGAAAACAGATAGTTAATTTTTATGAAGGACAGAATCAGCAATGTGAATTTTTGAAAGAAGATTTGTATAGGAATGCAGTATTTCTGTGTGATATTCTGTCAAATCAAAGGACTTGAATATTTCTTGGCAAGATAAAACTAAGTGTACATATGATATGCAGCAAAAAATCGAAGCATTTTGTAAAAAGCTATCTTTTTTCAAAACACTCCTTCAAAAGGAAATTTCAGATGAACATTTTCCCCAGTTAGCAAAGGTCATTGATGAACAGGAAGATATATGTGAATCATTTGAAGAATACACAGCTGTTAAAGACTTATTAATTGGAGAATAGAATGAAAGGTTCACTGACTTTGAGAATCATGACCTCCCACTCAAATTAGCATTTCGACCTCACCTAGTTGATATCACTAAGGCACCTAAAGAACTACACATGGAATTGATTGAACTCTTAGTAGAAGACATTTTAAAGTCATTGATGTTAAGAAAAATCCAATTGAAATACGGAAAAATGCAGTAGAATATCCATGCCTTCAGCAACATGCCCAAAAAATGGGGTTTTTTTGTTTTTAACCACTTATTGCTGAGAATCTACATTCTCCTTCCTAACCCAAATCAAGATGTCCTTAATGTCACAAATGACTGATACCCATATAGAAGATCAACTGAAACGGAGGACTTCCATGCTGCAACCAAATATTTAAATACTTTCAGAGAGAGGCAAGATGGGGGACCAGAAACACCTCCAGCCAGAGTGTCTCTGAAAGAAGGAAAGATTATAAATTAAAGCAAAAAAAACAAACAAGCAGACAAACATAGATCAGATGAGGGTTGGAAGGAAGGGTGCCTGAACCTATAGGAGAGTCCACAGGAAAAGGTTGCTGAGCAGAAATGGAAGGAGAAAGACATAGGCAGGGTCTAAATCCCAAGAGGCTTGGAGACCAGTGACAAGGGTGAGTGGAGTGGTTCAATTTCCCCTCTCTTGCATCTGGAAGAGCTGGTGGGCTCCCAAGCTGCTGGAGAGAGCTGCCAACACCAGCCCAGAAATGGCTGCTGCCAGTGATCAGTGAGCTGCTTGTGGACAGGGCATGGGGCTCCCAGCTCCCTCAGGGCACCTTCTGCCCCACAGACCCAAGCCAATCAGCAGGCACAATATGGCTTCATTATCTCCTTCCCCTCCCCTACCTGTGGCTGCCGAGACAGACAATTAGCCACTACCTGGAAGCATCCACAGAAAATGGGACCTTTCCTTTTGGAGCCCTACAGTGGACTGAGGGGTACTCAAGACTGTGAGCTCCCTACCTGTTGGCTCTCCCTCGTGCTGTTTGCCTGGTGACTACAGTAGAGCAGGGCAAACCCCGAGGCACAGAGACATTGATCCAGCTTGGGCACCCTGTGGATGACTTGAGCCAGCATTCTTCTTCCTGGCAGCATCAGTGATTGACCTCCAGGGCCGGGGGACAGGCCTGTAGACCAGATCCCATACACCCAGATCTCAATCACATCGTCCAGGAGCACAGAAGGGATATTTGTAAACTAGTCTACTGAGGTGTGTGTGCCTTCAGGGGCAGATCAGACTGGGTCCTAGTTGCAGCATGCTTGAGGTGCAACCCTCCTCCCGTGGGAGGGCCATGCTCCCAGCTCAGGCTGCCATCCTGGGCAGGAAACCTCTATGTTTGAATCACAATCAGGAGAGATCCACTGGCTTGAGGTCTCGCCTGCCAGCAGAGACCCAGGAGAAACCATGGAATAGGGGAGGGTGGAAAGGAGGGAGGCCTGTTCCAGACTACAGGTTTCAGACAGCCCCACATCCACTCAGCGACTTTTTGGCTGAGTGGGGCCATTTCAGCCCCTCCCTGATAGCTTTTCCCAGAAGCAGAAAATAGAGCTTTGAACCCTACTAACAGCATTTGTGGAGCTTGAGGGCAGGCTAACCCAACTCAGCCCTGCCCAGACTCATTCCCCCACCTACCGGAGCTGAAGTGGAGAATAAGGACACAATGGGAAGTCCCAGGGCCCCACCAACCTCCTGAGGCACTACAGTGCCTCTCCAAAAGAACAAGAGCTGGTTACAGGACCCAAAAACAACACTGCAGCTTGTTTCTCCTGGCAAGTGCCACCTACTGACAGGGAGGTCAATTTGCATGCCTTTTTACTGTATTTATGGGCTCAACACACAGGGTGTGGTCAAATCTCACCAACAAGCACTACCTACTGGCTCAGAGACTATATTGAACATATCATTTTCTAAACCAAATCCAAAGGTAACAAGCAACAGCTGCTATAAATGGGAAGGAATCAGTAAAAGAACTCTGGGAGTATGAAAACATAAACTGAAAGCACATCCCCAAAGGGGAACGCCAACTCTCTAGCATTGAATCTCAACCAAATTCAGAACACTAAGATGACGGAAGAAGAATTTTGAACATGGATTGCAAGGAAACTGAATGCAAGATAAAATAGATATCCAGCCCAAAGAAACCAAAACCAGGACTTGGAAAAAAAGTTCACTAAAGAAATTGAAATATTAAAGAAAAATCAAACGGAACTTCCGGAAGCGAAGAAGTTATTCAAGGAATTACAAAACACAGTGGAAAGCCTCAGGAATAGGGTAGACCAAACAAAAGAAAGAATCTCAGGGATTGAAGATAATACCTTTTAATTAAACAAGTCAGTCGCAGAGGTAGAGCAAAGAAATAAAGGAAAAGAATAGAGCCTACAAGAAATGTGGGATTATATGAAGAGCCTAACATGAAAATTATGGGCATCCCGGTGGGTGAAGAAGAAAACGCAGGAGGGCTAGTAAAACTATTAGAGGATATAATGGAGGAAAATTTGCCTAGCCTTGATAGAAATATAGATATCCAATACAAGAGGCTCTCAGGACTCCTGGGAGATTCATTGCAAACAGGAAAACACCACGACACATAGTCATCAGACTGGCCAAAATAAACACCAAAGAGGCCCTCCAATAAGCTGTAGGGCAAAAGAAACATGTAACCTACAAAGGAAAACCCATCAGACTAACTGCAGGCTTCTCAACTGAAACCTTACAAAATAGAAAAGAACAGGGTCCCATTCTCACTCTTCTCAAACAGAACAACATCCAGGCAAGAATCTCGTACTCTACAAAACTAAGTTTCTTATATGAAGGAGAAATAAAGACCTTCTCAGACAAGCAAAGGCTGAGAGGATTCATCAAGACAAGATCTGCCCTCCAGGAAGTACTCAGAACAGCGTTACACACAGATCAGCAAAATAAACACTCACCAGTGTAAATTCACCCAAAAGCTAATGGTCAAAGGCCAAATACCACAATGGCTCAAGAGAGAAAACATATAAACAAAGTTCAACTCAACAAGATGAACAAAAATCTGCCACACTTATCAATTCTTTCAATAAATGTGAATCACCTGAACTACCCACTAAAGAGATATGGGCTGGCCAAACGGATAAATATACATGAGGCAAGTACCTGCTGTCTCACAGCAAACAACCTAACCCACAAGAATGCATTCATACTCAAGGCGAAGGGATGGAAAACAAAATTTCATCCAAATGGATGCCAAAGAAAGCTGGCGTAGCAGTTCTGATTTCATATAACTTGGTCTTCAAACCAACAAAAGTAATGAAAGACAAAGATGGTGACTATATAATGGTGAAGGGTACAATTCAACAAGAAGACATAACAATTCTAAATATTTATGCACCTAACTCAGGTACACCTAGACTCAAAGCAAATCCTACTCGATCTGAAGAAAATGATTAATAGCAGCACTATAATAGCCAGGGACTTCAACATCCCTCTGACAGAACAGGACAGAGCCTCCAAACAGAAAATAAACAAGGAAACAATGGACTTAAATAGAACTCTAGAACAAATGACGCTGACTGACATTTACAGAACATTCTACAGAAAAACCACTGAATATATGTTTTTCTCATCAGTTCATGGGACATTCTCAAAGATTGACCATATCCTAGGCTATAAAGAATGTCTCAACAAATTTAAAAATGTAGAAATAATACCATGCATCTTCTTAGACCACAGTGGAAAAAAATTACAAATCAACTCCAACAGAAACTGTCATCTCTGCACAAAGTCATGGAAACTAAACAACCTTCTACGGAATGATTATTGTGTTAAGGAGGAAATTAAGATGGAAATCAAAAGATTCTTTGAACTAAATGATAAAAGAGACATAAGTTAAGAAAATCTAAAGCAGTCCTGAGAAGAAAATTTATGTCCATAAATGCCTATATCTAAAAGACAGAAAGATCACAAATCAACAATCTAATGAATCATCATAAAGAACTGCAAAAGGATGTGCAAACTCACCCCAAACCCAGAATAAGAAAAGAAATAACAAAGATCAGAGCAGAACTAAATGAAACTGATAGCAAAAAAAAAAATTATATGGAAGATTAATAAAACAAAACATTGGTCCTTTGAAAAATAAACAAAATTGACACACTTCTTGCTAGATTAATGAGAACTAGAAAAAAAAGGACTCTAGTAAGCTTGATAAGGAATGGAAAAGGAGAAATTACAACTGATACCATGATAACACAAAATATCATCTATAACTATTATAAAAACCTCTGTGCACATAAGCTTGAAAATATGAAGGAAATGTAAACATTCTTAAAAATGCACAGCCTCCCTAGGCTCAATCAGGATGAAATAGAATTTCTAAACAGACCAATATCAAGCACAAAAATTGAAGCAGCAATAAAAAATTGTCCTAAAAAGAAAAGCCCCAGACTAGATGGTTTCACACCTGAATTTTACGAGACATATACAAAACTGGTGCCTATCCTGCAGAAATTATTCCATAACACTGAGAAATAAGGAATCCTCCCCAAAAAATTTTATGAAGCTAACACCACTCTGATATCAAAACCAGGAAAAGATGCAACAAGAACAACAAAAAATACTGCACACAAATATCCCTTATAAATATATGTGTAAACATTCTCAATAAAATCTCAACAAACAGAATTCAGATGCTTATCAAAAAAATAAGCCATCATGACCAAATGGGCTTCATGCCAGAGATGCAAGAATGGTTGCATCTCTGCAACCACATGCAAATCTATAAATGTAATTCAACACATAAATAGAAGTAAAAATAAAGACCATATGATCCTCTCAATAGATGCAGCAAAAGCATTTGACAAAATTCAGCACCCTTTTATGATAAGATCACTTAACAAAATAGGCACAGATGGGACTTACCTAAAAATGATAGAAATCATATAAGACAAACCCACAGCCACCATCATACTCAACAAGGAAAAATTGAAACCATTCCCACTTACAACTCAAACCAGACAAGGTTGCCTTCTATCATGACTTCTATACAACATAGTGCTAGAAGTCCTAGCCAGAACAATCAGACAAGAGAAGGAAATCAAGGACAGCCAAATAGGGGCAGAAGAGGTCAAACTATTGCTCTTTGCTGATGATATGATCTTATATTAGAAAACCTCCTGGATTCAACCAAGAGACTCCTGGAATCGATAAGTAAATTCAGTAAAGTCTCAGGATACAAAATCAATACACACAAATCAGAAGCATTCATATAAGCCAATAACAATCAAACTGAGAACCAAATCAAAGACTCAATACCCTGTTTACAATGTTGCTCTATAGAAATGTCTCCTATAGAGACATGTAAGATTTCAGGAGTTTTGCAGGGCTTTGCCCTGAAAGAATATTTGAACATGTTAGTTGACATATCAAAAGCTGCCTCACTTCAGGAGGGCATCTCACAGATCAGTAGCACTTTCCATGCAACGCTGTGTCTCAGACCTGTCGGTTTGCACCTGCTTCTGTATGACAAAGATTGGCATGGGGCAACAGGGTGAGAACTATTTAAAGAGTGCCTGCCTGACAGACACCTGTGGCTGAAAGCAATTACCCTAAGGTACAGTTCCTGCTTCACTCCTGACTACCTGTCTCAATCAACAAAAACTAGATAAAGAAATGTAGAGCCACTATATTTCTGTTTAACCTTTCTTCTAAGTGATAATTTTATTTTAGGACTTAGAAGTTTGTCTTAGAAATATTTTGTAACTGTTTGCTCATGTAGATGGTGTTAATTCAAGGATCTCTAGAAGCTTTTGGGGAGACTTTTAACCTAAAATGAACTGCCTGTTATTATGTAAATCTCTTACCCCTGACAACTGATAACTGTACCAATAAATACTGATGCGGGACTTCACTCATTCCCTCACAGCTCATGGGAATGCTGGAGGTCTCCTGAGTCCCCCAACTATATAAAACCATACTTTATAAAAACTACACTTTTGTCTCTATGTATTCTTTTATTTCTATATTCTATTATTTTCTATTTTGTATATTTCCTTATCCCTAGTGACAACCCCTACCAAAGGGACCCAATTTTTTTTTTTTTTTTTTTGCTGGGAGCATAGCTAACTCCCCGCATCACAATAGCAACAGAGAAAATAAAATACCCAGGAATATATTTAACTAAGGAGGTGAAAGACCTCTATAGGGAGATCTACGAAACATGGAGGAAGGAGATAGCAGAGGAATAAACAGAGGGAAAACCATACCATGCTCATGGGTCAGCAGAATCAACACTGTTAAAATGTTTATACTACCCCAAGTGATCTACAGATTCAATGCAATCCCAATCAAAATATCAACATCATTTATGGTACATCAAGAAAAAATAATTCTATGCTTCATATGGAACCGGAGAAGACCCAGTACAGCAAAAGCAATCTTAAGCAAAAAGAACAAATTGGGAGGCACCAATTTAGCAGACTTTAAGCTACACTAAAAGGTTATAATAACTAAAACAGCATGGTGGTACAAGAACAAAGTCATAGACCAATGGAACAGAACTGAGAACCCAGATATAAAACAATCCTCATATAGCCACCTAATCTTTGACAAAGCATATAAAAACATACACTGGGGAAAAGAATCCTTATTCAATAAATGGTGCTGGGAAAATTGGATAGCCACATGTAGAAGATTGAAACAGGATACACAGCTTTCACTTCTCATAAAAATCAACTTTCAGACTTAAATATAAGGCATGAAATTGTAAGAATTCTAGAAGAAAATGTTGTAAAAACTCTTCTTGGCAAATAATTTATGAAGAAGACTCCAAAGGCAATCACAGCAACAATAAAAATAAATAAATAGGACCTGATCTCATTAAAAAGCTTTTGAATAGCCAAAGAAACTATAACCAGAGCAGACAACCAATAGAATGGGAGAAAATATTCACATGTTACACATCTGATAAAGTGCTGATAACTAGAATCTACACAGAACTCAGGAAGATAAGCAAGAAAAAAATCAAACAACCCCATTAAAAAGTGGACAAAGGACATCAACAGATACTTTTCAAAAGAAGACAGATTAATGGCCAACAAACTTATGAAAAAATTCTCAACAACTCTAATCAGGAGGTAAACGTAAATCAAAACCACAATGAGACATCACTTAACTCCAGTGAGAATGGCCTTTATCAAAAAGTCCAGAAACAATAAATGTTGGCATGTATGTGGAGAGACAAGAACACTCATACACTACTGATGGGACTGCAAACTAGCACAACCTCTGTAGAAAGTAATATGGAGATACCTCAAAGAGTTACAAGCAGAACTATCACTTGATCCAGCAATCCCATTACTGGGTATCTACCCAAAGGAAAAAAAGGCATTCTATAAAAAAGACATCTGCACTAGAATGTTTATAGCAGCACAATTCACAATTGCAAAGATATGGAAACAACCCAAGTGCCCATAAATACATGAGTGGATTAATAAAATGTGGTATATGTATACCATGGAGTTCTATTCAGCCACAAAAACCAATGATGATCTAGCACCTCCTATATTATCCTGGATAGAGCTAGAGCCCATTCTACTAAGTAAAGTGTCACAAGAATGGAAAAACAAGCACCACTTGTACTCACCATCAAATTGGTATTAACTGATCAATATTTATATACAGATACAGTAGTAACATTCATTGGGTGCCAGGTAGGTGGGATGGGGAGGAAGGGATGGGTATATTCACCTAAGGGGAGCAGTGAGCACACTTAAAGCTCTGACTCAGGTGGGGCAAAGGCAATATATTTACCCTAAGCATTTGTGCCCCCGTAATATGCTGAAATAAAAATAAACAAATAAAAAATAAAAAATATGAAGAGCCCCAATAAAAGGTACACATATTTTTAAATTAATTAATTAATACTTTCCAATAAAAAGCAAACCAACAAAGTCATTAAAAGGTTAGTTAACTTAAAATTTATCAAATATTTTTCATTTTTTGAAATTACTAAGTACACAGTAGTTCAAATTTTATAAAATAATGTACATTTTTAAGTATTTCTAAGTTTTTAAGTATATCTAATTCAGCTTTCTCGAATGTGGCCTTATTGATTACAGCTAAATTAATGAGGCCTTCCAACATAAAAATGTTCTCCACACCTGAGATATATCATTAAATTAACTGTTGATTTGATCAGTCTACCTGTAGCAAAATGACATCCAATGTGTTGCAAGTAAAAATATATTTGATATCTGCAACTCAGCAGTTATATCATGTTGTAAACATTAAGCATCAAGCACTCCCTAAATGAAAGCGAATTGTTCCTTGTATCCCTTTTCATCTTGGTACACCACTGTCTGTGGTGTCAGCATAACAGATCCTATTTCCCAGTATTAAAAGTTACTTTTCCTAATTAAAAGTAGTCTCAGTCTTGCCACCTGATCGATTATCAAAATCCCATTCCCTGAGGCTCAACTCACAAGATGGCCTCTACTCTTGGTGAAGCTGCCCTCCACACTCTCACCTCTGCAGCCACTATCTGAACAAAGGGGAAGAGAAGCCACTGAGAGCAAAGGCAATTCATACAATTCTGTCTGACACTCGTTCTTCATCCTTGAATTCAGTACTATTTTGACCTTTGCCACATTATGAGTTTCAGTGTCTTGTAATACCCTCCTCCTTCATAGGTTAGTAAAAATCCAACTGAAAGGAGCAGTAAGTCAAATCAGAGCATATGGGAAATATCACATACTCCTGTAATTCAATGAACATATGAAGCAGTGAGGAACAGAAGAAACTAAAATTGCTGTTATGTACATCGATTCTTCTGACAGTTGTAATGAAAATGGAAAACAGTTTTAGCATAACATTCCAGTTACAGTCTCAAGATGGTTGTGTTGTGGTTTTCCTTGGCTAATCTGCCCAGTCAACAATAAAGACCAGAAATTGCTTTAGAAAATAATTGCAAAGATTTACAATTCAAACATCCATAAAACATGTATCAGAATTTTAAAACAATTTAAAGAAATGGTTCTTATAAATGGATCCATGTCACCTTAAACTATGGAACTAGACTATCAATCCCTACCTCTCTACCTAAAAACCATAGCAAGGTATTTTTAAAAGATAATTGATCATTTACACTCTTTTTACCTTTAGAAAAATGGGATCTTAAAGCTAGAAAGGATTTTAAAAGTCACCCACTCAAATAACCTTGATTTCATCTGTAAGGAAACTGATGCTCAGGAAGATTAATAAGTGGTTTCCTGGGGTCACAAAATTGTCAGCAATTTAAGTCTAGTACCTGGGTTCTCTAATCCCCATTCAGAAGTTCTATCTGCTAATCCATAAGGCCTCATCCATTCCAATCATATTGACCACAGTTGTAGTCTTTAAAAAGCATTTTTTCTTACCATATTTTGCTCAAATACTCCCTAAGTCTTTTCACGGATGGATGATTTTCAGGACAAAAACCTGGTGAAAATTGTTCAAGATTACTCAAGGAGTTTACAATAAAGACAGAAAAGATGTTTTGCATTTCTTTTCATTTTTGTGTTTGCTTTGTTTTTAATTTTCTATTCATATCTTAGGCCAAGGTATTACCCCTTCTGAATGAAATTGTCTCTGGTTTCCATGAATTTATTTGTGTTTAGCTCATAACTATAACTAAAGGTAAATCACCAGAGCTTTCTCTTGGTGATCTTTCCAATCCGTACCAGCAGATTGGCATTAACTTTCCTATATAGGAAGTGTTGCTTTTAAAATATTCTTTTATAGGGCTTCTTGAAAATTCTGTTTCCCATGAAACCTAATTAGAAGTTCTCTATCATCACATTTCCACATTCTGTAGCCCTTTGTTAGCACCTAGTTAATGCCTCATTATTCTCTCTGCCTACCCTTCCCCTCACTGCAGTTGGTGGGCTTCAGACAAAAACCCACTCACAGAAAACACCAAATGGTCCAATCAGGCAACCAGAGAAACATATAGCTGGGAGGACAGTGAGCTAAAACAGGTTCCCATTTTAACTGAACTAATATCAAAGGATTTCTTCACTCCCTAGAAATTGAAGATACTAAATTATTAATATCCATCCTCTGCTCCCATCTCTCCCCTCCAACACAAAATCTACTGTGTTTGGTTTTTGAATTTTGCTTTTAATAAAGATAAAACCTACATGGCTTCTTTGACTGCCAAACCCAGTATTTTTTTTAATGAAAAGGAGCTCTGACTTCCAGAGAGAAATTGAGTCATACTGAAAATTAGTTAATTTCAAGGGGAGATTGTTGAGGGAGAGGATATAGCAAGAGCAATAGAATTAATGTAAGCAGCATACAGAAAAATTATTGTAAAAACATTCAGTGCTTATTATGTGCTATCTTCATATCAAGTGCTGGTGAGGATGCAGAGTAACTGAACTTTCATAACCTGTTGGTAAAAGGGGAAAATGGCAAAGCCACCCTGGAAAGTGCCTTAGCAATTCCTTATACAGTTAAACATACCACTTATCACACGTACTTCCTAGTTATTTACACAAGTGAAATGAAAATTTATGATTGCACACAAACATCCATAAACATTCATAGCAGCTTTATTCATAATGGACACAAGATGTAAAAAATTAAAATGGCCTTCAACTGATGAGTAGACAAACTATGCTACATCCATACAATGGAATATTATTCAGCGATAAAGGAGCAAACTATAATATGTGCTACAACATGCGTAAATCTCAAATGCATTATTCTAAGTGAAAGTAGTCAGACTCAAAAGGCTATCTACTGTATGACTCCATTTATATGGTATTCTGGAAAAGGCAAAAGTATAGGGATAGAGAATAAATCAATGGTTACTATGGGCTAGGTGTGGGGGGAGGGGCTAACTATTATAGGCTAGAGAGGAATTTAGGGAAGGGGGCAGATGATGGAAGCATCATATTTCTTGGTGTGGTGGTGGTTACACAACACACATTTGTCCAAACATAAAAATCATATGCTTAAAAAAGGTGAATTTTCCTATATTTAAATTATACCTCGAAACAAAAAGCACTGTATTTGACACTCATAAAAACAATGTCTCTGCCCTCAACCATTAAAAAATTCCTTGGAGGGGACTGGAAATTTTCCTAAAAAGACAAAGATTTTTTGCAAGCTTTACTAATTCTCAAATAGATAGTAGATCAATAATATTTCATCTTTTTGGGGACCCAATTTTAACATCATTTAGGAATCATATTAGAAGTTGTACTTTCAGTACAAGTCAATAGAAAAAATACATATTTACATATTGAGTCTCCCAGCAGTGTTTGGAGCCATAGGTGGTCACCACGACAAAAACCCACTGCAGAGGAGTTCAGGAACAAGGCAGGTTCAATAGCCAAAGATATACAATGTAACCAAAATGTCAAAAAAAAAAAACAACTTTTTATCAGGTGGTGGGCAGGTGGGAGGGGGGAGGAGGAGAGGGGTGTATGCTTTCATAACCTGTGTGGTGCACACCACTGGGGGATTGGACACATCGGGGGGGGCCAGGGGCAATATTTGTAACCCTAACAATATTTGTACCTCCATAATATGATGAAATAAAAGGAAAAAAAATTATTAAGGGGCAAAAAAAATATTTAGTAAGCAGCTGATCTATAGCAGGTACTTCTCTATGAGCTATACATACCATATTTCATTTAATTCTCTCTACAATGCTATGAGGTAAGTATTATCCACCATCATTTTTACAGATAAGGAAAGAGAAGCCCAGAGAGGTAAAGTAAGTACACTGCGTCACACTGCAAGCAATGGAACTGGGATTACTAGGGTTGGGCTGTTTAAAGTGAAGGGACTTGCACTGGGCTTTGAAAACAATACAATGGGAAGAATTAGGGAGGCACACTGAGCAGGAATGTGTGACTGAGCTTCAAAGGTGTGTTCACATGGGGCATAGCAGGGAACATGGGTATACCAGCTCCAGTGGAGCAGGAGGCTCTCTTTAGAAAAATAATAGATGGAACCCATACTACTAAGTGAAGTATCCCAAGAATGGAAAAACAAGCACCACATATATTCACCAGCAAACTGGTATTAACTGAGCAGCACCTAAGTGGACACATAGGTACTACGGTAATAGGGTATTGGGCAGGGAGGAGGTGGGAGGGGGGCAGGTATATACATACATAATGAGTGAGATGTGCACCATCTGGGGGATGGTCATGCTGGAAACTCAGACTTGTGGGGGGAGGGGGGGAAAGGGCATTTATTGAAACCTTAAAATCTGTACCCCCATAATATGCTGAAATAAAAAAAAAAAAAGAAATCAGGAGAAAAAGGAAAAGAATAGCACAAAGCAACAGCAACAGGAAAATAAAACAAAATGAAAACTACCAACCCTGAACTGAAGTCAGCCAGCTGGATAAGCTGAGTACAAACCAGCTCATGACTCAGAATGTCATTCCTGCATGACCAGGAGAGGACCGATCCTGAGGACTAAATATCAAGCCATTTCATATGCATTGCAAAAAAAAAAAAAAAAAAGACAGAAAGAAAGAAAAACAAAACCGGAGTGAAAAAAGGAACTGCACAAAAGCAGCAAGCATTTACATAAACATATTTTGATATTTTGGAAGATATTTTGTACCCTTATGCATGCAAGCTATTTCTGTCTATAGTGAGTGAAAATGACCTATAATCAGCTATGACTACAAAAATGTGGTCACATAAAAGATAATTCCAAATAAATTACATTAGATTAGATTAGCACATGTAATAAATGCCTTAGTTTGAATATAGAGAATGAGACATATGCTTTATTAATGGACAGTTAGCTCCTTACTAATAAATATCAAACAAAAATTAAAAAAAAAAGAAAAATAATAGAGCAGACCATGAGCAAATTAGAGAAAGAGAAGCTTGTAAATGACACTGAATGGCAGACTGATAAACTTGGCATTTGTTCTGTGAGTTCCTTGACCACAACCGATTGGAGATATTTGGAAAAAAAGAGCAGCCAATCTAGACAAAGTTGATTTGAAGATGGTAAAGAAATAATTATCTCAGAAGATTAACCAGACAGTGGTGCCAGGGCTGTTACCTGGGCTCCCTAGTAGCAAAGAGATACCATCAGTCTATAGTTGCTATGATAGGTGCTTTTCATCTATTATCTCACTTCATGTCCACCTCCACACCCTGGAGTAGGTGCTATTATCCCCATCTTACAGATTAGATGACTGAGGCTAACAGAGTGTAAGTGACCTTCATCAAAGTCCCACAGCTGGGAAGAGGCAGATCTGAGACTGAAGCCTACATGCACATGATAGTTCCTTATAGACACATGGTCAGAAGCTCTTTAAAGTGATGCAACCCACTAGGGATACTCAGAGTAGTCAGGGAACTTAAGTAATGTTTCCTAAAGTGAAAGAAAGGATCTTAATAGATAACATGACAAAAGAATTGGCAGCACTTGATAAATAATTGGATATGAGAAAGGAAGAATCAAAGGAATTCAAAGGGTCCAGAGAATTAGGGGTCTCATTGACAGAAACATGCACTGAATGTCACACTAGTATACTTTGACATAACCTGAAACTCATGAGTAAGTTATTTAAGTATTGAATTTCTATTAATTTTACAAACATGGAAAGGTCTCACCCTTGAGTCCAGTTTCCATCTCCCTCTTCTTGCTTGCCATCCTAGCAATCCTTTGACTCCCTAAACAAGAAGGCTAATAAAAAGCAAGCATCCACTTTAGACAAATGAACTTGTCCATCTGTAGACCAACATATAGAATGAAGGACTATGCAAGGCCACGTCTGCTACTCAAGTCCTCAGATGCAAGGTTCTTAGATCAGAGAGGGTTGTCTTCAATGATTTCTTAGGAGTTCCAAGTTTTCCCCAACTCCAGAAACTTAACAGAGTTCATTGCTAATCAGCTTAATAAAGAAACATCCTTAGAAGTCATTTAATGACTGGAGAAAAGAAAAATATTCAGAAATAGCAACATGTCTCTTTCTTTTTTTTTTTTTTTTTTTTTTTTTTGGTTTTTATGGTTTTATTTTATTTGTTTTTTTTTTCTTTTTTTTTAATTTCAGCATATTATGGGGGTACAGATTTTAAGGTTTCAATAAATGCCCTTTCCCCCCCTCCCCCTACAAGTTTGAGTTTCCAGCATGACCATCCCCCAGATGGTGCACATCTCACTCATTATGTATGTATATACCTGCCCCCCTCCCCCCTCCCCCCTGCCCAATACCCTATTACTGTAGTACCTATGTGTCCACTTAGGTGATGCTCAGTTAATACCAGTTTGCTGGTGAGTATATGTGGTGCTTGTTTTTCCATT